>VXAX01007522.1:146612-165495 GCA_013399835.1 Leptocoma aspasia | reverse complement strand
AAGGTCAATGTTTAATAGAATCTGATTGAATTTTTTCAAACTTGAGGCCCATTTCTAACATATTTAAAATATAAACATGTCTGGGACTTTTCAGCTACGGCAGTGCTTGCAAAACCTGAGAAGGAAGGCAAATAGATTGCTGTTAAATGTTTCTCAGTACAAGTCACAGCTTCATGTTACATTCCCATATCTATCAGAATTATTTCCTCATCTTTATCAATTTACCCCTCCCTGGCAGTGCCCTAGGCCAGGCTGGACGGGGCTTGGAGCAGCCTGGGACAGTGCAAGGTGTCCCTGCCCGTGGCACTGGATGAGCTTTAAGGTCCCTTCCAACCCAAACCACTCTGCTACTCTATGATTTATTTATTTTGGTTGTTGTTGTTGTTGTGAATCCTAAATTTAGGGACATTACAGCAACATCCTTTTCCCTGGTTCTGTAGGAAATGGAAGCATTAGAAGAGGCAAGTACTCGTGGTGCTGTACAATTTGTCCCTGCCAGCTGATTCCCAAAGTCTTCTTCTGGGAGAGAGCAGAGTTTCAAGTGCTTTGCAGGCAGATTGTAAACTGGCAATCTAGGTCATTGTAAATACAAAATAAACCAGCTGCCAATAAAACTGAAATATAATTCTCTACTCCCAGTACATGCAAGCAAAGAAACAAATCCAAGATATTGGCAGTGACAGCTGACATTCCCTCCTCAGTTTGTGGTGCCGTGTTCTTCCACTCACTGAGCAGCCTCAGGTGCTGCAAGGACAAAGAGATGATGGGGATGAGAAAAACTTTCATTCTGTGGCACTCACATTGTAAAGGACCTTACTTTGCAACTCAGCACTTGGCTTTGAGTTGATGTATTTGTGGGATGAGGCACTGCCAAAGGTGGCTGAGGGCAGCAGGATTGGACACCAGGTTTGTTCTGGAAGAGGTTTGTGGTGTCATTTGGCAGCTCAGAGTCCCAAGCCCATCCTGAACTCCAGGATGTAAAAGATCAGGTAGGTATTTAATTGCTTCCAAATTCCTCCTATGGCCACGTGCTGAGAGCTTCTGGGAGCTGCCTTCCCTCCTAGTCAGACAAAAAGACAAACACGAGGGGGTTCTGAAAAGGTAATTAAAGGATTGTTGATCCCACAGGAATCCTTTAATTTGTCAGTGTCACAAATTGCATTATTTGTCGGTGTTGGTGCTTTCTACAGCCCCAGTGAATGGGGTATTTTTCCTAATAATCATCTCCTGATTGTGCCAAATCATAGGTTTTGGTTCATCATGGTGATATTCAGCTGTCAAAGGAGGTGATACCAATTTTATTTATGGTTATAATTTATGCCTTTTCTGAGTATGAGTTACAAACTTCGGCATTTCTTCCTCCGATATTTTCATGGACCTGAACCTTGGCCTGGTTCTCATTAAAAATCCTGCATATGAGGATTGTAACTTTACAGTTTTAAGAATAAGAATTGGTATCACTAAAAAAGCCAAATCTATATCTTATTTTCAATATTATACTTGGCTAAGAAGAGCCAAAGATGTGTTCTGACAGATTTCTGACAACAAAAGGAATCTGCTGAAATGCCATGGACTCCACTGGAGTCACTTCTACTTACTTTATGCTCAGAGAAGACCCAAAACCATTTTGAACAGAGTTCATTGTCTCTCAGACAGTTTTTAGTCACTTTATTTGCCAAGTTTCTCTCACAGCTGGATTAAGATTTAACAATTTTCTTTCCTCCTCTCCCTCGGCTCAGTCACGAGCCTGTGGGAGACGAGCACGACTCTGGAGCAGAGCCCAAATCTGCTCAAACCCAGGCATGGCTCGTGGGGAGGCTGGTTTTGGTTGGAAGTGTGCTCAGGCACGGTGCCACAGGAGTTTGGGGAGCAGTGGGAAGGTGAGCAGGCACAGCCTTGGAGGTTTTACAGGACAGAAATCCCAGAGCTTGGAAAGGGACACCACAGAACCAACTTTGGGTCAAACAAATGGGTGGAATCTCAGTCTAAAGAAGGGTGGCATTACTTGCAGAAAACAGGAATTGTGAGGAAGCTCTGGAGGGAGGGGAAAAAAAAAACAACAACTTTTTTTTCTATAGAAAAAGATTATTTATATTGTGATTTATTGAGGAAAACCCCCACCCTCCCCTTACCTTTCTTTCTCCAGAGGCATCACTCCATGTTCCAGAGGCAAACTGGGAAAGAATTATTAACAAATGAGTTCTGATGAAGACCAAACAGCAAAGAGAGGTTGTTGTGCCTTTTCCACTGCCCCTCCTTCAGCAGTGGATGCACTGCACTGGGGAGAATGGGAGGATTTGGGTTGGCAGCAGTTCACTCTTGGATGACACAATTTATAAGCTGCAAAAGTTCAAATCCAATATTGTGTGTACAGTTTATTCACAGTAGAAATTTCGTCCCCGAGTTGAGAGGGACCAGAACATTACCATAAAGAATTCCACATATTCCTGGTAACATTGATGTTATTTCCACACGGTTTATTGCAATCAACAAACTCCATTGTTGCCAGAGAAGCTCGGGAGATGCAGCTTATCTTAAATTCAGAGTTATCTGTGTGTCACACCAGGCCTTTTTGCAGGTTTGCTATGGTGATCTATCTATGTTTAAATTAAAAAAAAAAAAAAAGAAAAAAAAAAGAGAAAAAGCAATATAAAAGAGGGAGCAGAACGCTGGGCTAGGGAATGACATGTCTGGATTCTCTTCCCAGCTCTGCCAGTGTGACCTTGCACAGCCCCTTCTCCGTGTTTCAGCAACCACCGCCATAAAACGTGAGTAATGAGGTTATAAATGTATCATTTTTATTGAGTAATGGCCTTGCACAGTTGGGTTTTGTCCTTTATTTCTGTTTGCTGTGTAGTTTAATATTTGCCAGTAAGAAGCGTGCGAGTGGCTAATTGCATTTCAGGGCCCTCGGTGCTGGGTTCAGCGCAGCCTACGTGTTTATTTGTGCCTGTGCAAAGGTGTTATAAATCACTGGCAAACTGCTGCAGCCAAGCTAGCTAAACGCAGAAAACCAAACGTGCAGGGCTGCAGGTGCAAGAAAATCAGGTCTGAAACACACTGGGAAGTTTTCTAGCACTCGCTCATCCCCTAAAACCCAATGTCAACCCCCTCCTGCCTGAAGTCCGCGTAGTAAAATTAAATTTTTTTTTCTCTTCAAACGGTTTGCAAAGCATTAAAAGCATTTTGTCTTAATCTTACTACATTCAAATTATAATTCCTCTTCATTTATTTAATTTAATCCTAATCTGTTCACCTTTTCCCAGAAGAAGTCACCACTAGGAGGTTTTCAGGGCACAAACTCTACAGGTCGTTTTCTTCCTGTCTTTGAAGTGACACTTTTGAAGCTGCAAACAAGTGATGATAAAAGGGCCCGACGTCAGTGAAATTATATTTGCCAATTTACAATAAATTTCCTGATAATAGTAGAGTAGTAAAGCTGTACAGGTTCTGCCCCTACGGTGTAATTTTTCTTTGAAATTGTAGCAGAAAGGAAAATGGTAAAAAATGTATGGACTTAGAGATCTGCAGAAATATTGGCAATAGTTTTGTTTGATGCTGAGTGTGTTATTTATATGAAAACAGGATCTGCTGTGCCCATTGAAATAATTTATCACATGAGCACTCCCCCTGGAAATTTAAAGTGTCAAAATGTGCTTCAGAATGGCTTTGTGGTGCAGTAATTAAGGAAAAAAAGGGCTTGTGTTTTCTTCCCATTAAAAAACTTCTTAGCACACTTGTCACCAAAGCATTTGTGACAGTAAATTTAGCTACACTTTTGTACTTCAGACCACAAAATTATTTTTGAGCTGCATTTAAAAGATTGAATAGAACTTTCACATTAAATTGCTTTAATGATATTTTTGCCACTCTCAGTGTTTCTCTGAAAATCTTCATCTTCTCTCCTTCTCTGGTTTCTCTATTTATTATTAGATACCTGTGGAGTTTAATAAAAATATACTTTATGTCAGCCTTGTTGTTAATAATGAAAATTCTCAGGGTTTTTTGGTTTTTTTTTCAATCTCAGCACACCTTGTGAAATAAAACTCGTATTTTTTTCTAGGAATCAAATACACGGATTGTGTCTAAAAACCAAAGGAGCTCGTGGTTGCTGCAGCAGCCGTTTGGAAGTGATTTTGGATTTTTAAAGGTCTCCTTGCTGGTGGGCAGTAGGAGGCAGGGTCTGCCTCACTCCCCAAAATCAGCATTAAAAGCTGCAAACCTGCCAGAGCTCTGGGTGGATCTCCTGCAGCAGCTCTGCTAAGCTTACCTCGGCATATTTTTTAACGATGATATTTCTAATTCTGTAAATTCTCATTTTAAACTGCTCCCTCTCATCTGTTTGAGTCATCCTTTAAGTAAAAGTCTTTGATTTTCATCATTTAATCCCAGTTTGCCCCAGGCAAGCCGTGTCTCTCCCCCTCAATGGCCATTTGTTTCTGCATTTCTGAGGAGTGTGGTAATAAGGAAGGTGGGGACTTTTGAAGATGTTGAAAGTTGTCTTTGTAGGGGCTCCCTGAGTGGGAAATTCCTTCATTTGTTTAAATTGGAATGTTCAGGTTCTGAGGCTTTTCCATTGATGTGCCCAATCAATTAGTGGGTGGTAGGAGCTGCCAGTGCCACCAGCAGGTACAAAGACACATTTTACCTTTTGGGGTAAAATGCAACTTTTCTGAGGTCAATTTACTCACATCAGTATGGCTAAGATATGACATTTTTTTTTTCCCCCAGGTTTATCAATTTATCTAAGATCAGTTATTTCCTCTACCCCTTTTTTGGTGCATGTTCATCTCAAGGGTATTAGTTTATCTACACATTCTTACTTAGATATTTACTTTTACACAGATACAAAGATCTTACATAGATAGTTGATTTTTGCAGATTTTCAGGCTGGAAATTTAACAGGAATGGAGAAATCAGAAAAGGTAAAACTGATAAGCAGAAATCCCGGGTACTGTAAAAAATCCCAACAAACAAAGCCAAACCAGCCACTATTACTGTTATTACAGCAGGGCATCAAAAATCCAACAGAGATTGAAGATTTATAGTGCTGAAAACTTCACAGATAGTTACAGATAATTGTTGCTTCAAAAGAATTAAACACAGCAGGCAGAAAAAAAAAGTCATTTTCTCCAAGTGGCACAGTTCAGGCTGGTGGGAGGAGGAGGAGTTACCATGAAGTCTCCTGGCTATCAGCTGAGCAGTCAATACTCAATCAATAATTCACAACACTGAGTATATTTACTTCTGGGAAAAAAACAAACAAACAAACTGCAATGTGATTTAACATTTTAATTTTGCCTGCCTGTTTCTTGTTCTCAGCTTTTGTAATGGCAAGGAGCTCTCACTTTTTAATGATTGTGGCTTTAGTTAAGCTAAATTATCACAAAATGCTTTCAGGTGTTTTAAATAGAAATTCTATCAGGCCTCCGTGGTCTGGCAGGTGTGTATTTTTACAGGGAAAAGAGCAAGAAGGAATTTTCTGGGTATGTTTTTTTGTAGAAAATATTAAGAATTGGTGTGATACATGAGAGATCAGAGGTACTGAGCACTCAGGGCGTGTCCAGCAGCTGGGCACAATTTCTGTGTCAGATCCATCAGGGAGTGACCAGTGAGTGCCACCATGGGCTGGGAATGGTGTGAGAGGTGACCAAGGATGAAGGAACAAGTCCAGGAGAATGGCCAACCTCAAAAAAATGTCAAGAAGGGCTGAAAATTCTCCACTTTCAGCAGTTCCAGATGTTCCTGAACAAAAAGGGGGAGGAGAAGATGAAGGGAGCTAAAATTACCTCTGGTTGGAATTTCTGGCCATATTGAGAAACCATTTCCAGGTGCTTCCAGCACATTCTGGATTCCACTCATGATCTTAATGATGAAGGATGCCACATCCCATCAGCAAACTTCTGAGCCATGCAGCTCTCCTGAGAGCCTGTTTCAGGGAGGTGGCTGATGCTTCTGTGCGATGCATACAAAATATATTTTACAATTAAGGTATTTTCTTCCATTCGTCGTCTAAATCAAATTACAAGGCACTTAAACATTGAATAATTTATATTCCCCAAAATGATGTTAGGCTATTAAATAGCAGGAATAATGTTAGGTTTATTGGATTGTTGTAGGGGACTCTATCTTTGGTAACGACTCAAACTCATAATTCTTATCAGATAATTGTTTCCATCTCTGGCTTGATTGTAGGGTTATTTCAAGAGGGTTTTTTCTGTTTGTTTCTTTTACATTTTAGCGTTTACTGGGAAAATCTTTTCAGTTCAGGCATTCCCCAGCTGGTTCAGCCAGTCAGTGAATTCTGTAAAAGAAGTTTCTTTTGCCCATGTAGTCTCTGCATTTGGAAACAAATGCCCAAATCCTTTCCAAGATCTCTATTTCCCTCTTGGCAAAGGGCTGTATGATTGCTCAGATGATGTATTTACATATTTATAGAAATCAATGCATGTCTTCTGCTGAGAAGCTCTCAAAGAGATGCAGAGGCACGGGGGGGACACTTGGTTGCATGTGGATTGTTGTGATGCTCATTAAGTGAGAATAACAGCAAGAAGTTATGGTTGGTTTTGCCCCTGGATTTCAGCAGGATGATTTCAGGACTGTTCCAAGGCTGAGGCAGGATGCATGGGAATGGGAATTCGCCCTTGAGAGAGTTGTGGAGTTGTACAGACAGTCATTGCAATCGCAAAAGAAAAGGGGGAAAGAAAATTTCACTGTGATGGGGCAAGCTAATGCCGTGTTTGAGGGAAGAATTAAATCCACAGTGCAGGGGACATTTAAAACCCTTAGCTGCTGCAGAACCACTGAGATGAAGAAAAGGCAGCACTCAGAGGATGATAACAAGGATGTTATGATGGGCAACATGACTTTTAAGTGCCCATGGAATGGGCAATTCTAGAAGCTCTCAGGAAAACAAGTGTTGCTGAAACATGACAATTTATTGAATGCGTTTCCTGCACGCTTGTTATCATATTTTTTTATTTCCCCTGCAGTACCACGGTGAATTCTGTCCTGGCTTTTGATACAAAAAATGAAGGGAAGAGGAAAGAATGTCAAGAAGGAGCAGGGTGCCAAAGCCTGAAATGTCTGTCTTCCCAGGTGAGGAAGGTGAAGAAGTTGTTTGGTTGTCACTGCAGAAGATGGAGAACTTCTCCACAGAAGGTGGAAGGTCAAGATTGGCCAAGGAATTTACAGTAAGGTCTGCCTTATCTCACTTAAAACATTTGGAATAGCAGTAGGAGGTTTATGTATGAGGTGGAAATACAATTTGCTGCCTGTAGAAGGTAGATGGAGCAGGGTAGTTTTTACATGGAGGGAAACGGAAGGGGGGAATAATCAAGGTAAAGAGGCAGAATGGTTTGAGTTGGAATGGTGACTTCTACATTTTGATTACTAAAAATACAAATAAATACAAGCCAAAATGAAAAATAGTTTAGTTTTGACCCCAACACCAGCTGTTTTGTTTTATAGCAAAATTCTCTCAGTGGTTGCTGGATATGAGGGCTGACATCTCTTGACTTGCTTGGACAGCTTTGGGAGCCACTCAGAGCTGTATTTGTAGGAAAGGCAGATCTCAGTCCATAAAAAATAGTGACCACATGAACCAGCTCTGGTCCTTATCCCAATCAATGCCCTGTACAGCAGGCAAACACAGCAATTATTGTATTTATTGAAATAAAGAGCAATCCATCCAATTCAAGTGCAGTTTCTATTTATGGTTATATTGGCTGGCTTGGCTGTGTCCAGTGACATCAGGTGACATCAATCCAGAGTTCAGTTGGTGACGTCCCCAGACACTGTGAGCTGGGGGGAAGGAAGTTAGGAAGCAAATGAAGCATTTTCAGGGAGGAAAATTTCTGGAGCTCTTAAGTAGAAATTGTGTATCCTTCAACACAAGAGAGGAAGCTGGAAATTGAGGGTTTCCATGTCTCCTACCAAAGCACTCCCAACTGCTGCTTTGAGGATTCCTGTTAAATCTGAATTTTTGGGGCTGGAAAGGGAAAACTACACTTTTTCATCTCCAAGGTGTTCTGTCTTTTTCCCCCAAATTGTGTCTGAATCTGATCACTAGAGACAGACTATGGTGTTTTCTCTGTAAAAGGGGAACATGAAGTCCTTCCTGGCTGCAGTGGAAGGAAAGATCTCATCTAAACTATAGATGAGGCTTAAAATCCTTTGGAAAAAAGTCTGGGATTCACCATCCTTAGTGAAAACAAACAAAATCGTTGCAAGTTTACAGATCAACATGCGGGAACATTGAGCTAACTCAGGTGATAATGTCTGGTTCTAATGGTTTCCCTTAAGATTCTCTTTGTACTTTTTGCAGTGAAATGGAATCTTTTGAGGAAATAGCTTTTTTTTTGGGTCCCAAAACGTTACAGAAAATACCTCAGTTCCAGCAACTTTCAGCCAAACCAGTTGTAATCTAGTATAACAGCCTTTCCTGGGTAACACTACAGTGATTAATTTTAGTATTAATGGCTCCAGGATATGACTTTAGCCACTGCTGATTAATACTCCAGTGATATGGCTTCAACCAAGGCTGAAAGTCTTTGTGCCCAGTATCTGTGAACAGATCCAATTTCCTTCCCAGCAACTGGATGCAGTTACAGTCACTTTTAGTGCTGGATCCAGTCTTTTATGTGCTTTTAAATTACTGGGGAGCTGCTGGCTGGAGAGGAAAGGCTCAGTGAAATAAAGGGGATGGCCACAAAAAGGGACCTTGCGGACATGACAGCAGAGAAATATTTGCTTGACCATGAAACAGTGAGCCAAGGCTGAATCCAGCACCTTCCCTCTTCCCAGTGAGTCACTTAACCTCTCCACATTGCAGGGCTTTTAAAATAAAATCCAGTTAATTGCCTGCCTTCAGGAGGAGTTGGGAGACTAATTAATGAATGTTTGCAAAGTACTTGAACGCTGTAAAGTGCAGTACTGACTGCTGGGTGTCGTGGCCACCTTTTGGAGGCAGATCCAGCAGGAGCAGCTGCTGTGGGTTGGTGTGGAGGGCTCTTTGCTGGGTCAGACCCTCCTCTGATTTCACTGATTGCCTCGGCAGCCTCCAGAAGAAACAAAACATAAACGCACCTGAAAGCTGAGCCCTTGGCTGCCTGCACCTGCTGGGCACATTCCCAGTCTCAGGATGGTGTGACCCAAACTCCATCCTGCCCTGGAGCCGCCTGGAGAAGAGTGGTTCCAGTTACATCCAGCAGAATTTCCTGGAGTGCACAGAAAGTTTTTCATGGAAGCACCATCACCGTGTGCCAAGCATTGGCAGTGAGGATCAGCAAGGACAGCAAACAGTGCATTAATTTCTGGGAGCTTGGAGGAAGCCTCCCCTCCTCCCTGTATCATGTCCAGAACTCCCTTTTTTGTGTTTGTTTTCCTCCTCCCTGTAGCATGTCCAGAACTCCCTTTTTTGTGTTTGTTTTCCTGATGGATCGTGGCCCAGGTGGATTTTCCATCCCACTTCCTCATGTCCTGTCCGTGGCCACCACCTGTCTCCATTCATTTATTTCTCTCCTCTGGTATTGTGTGCCAGCAGGTTTCTTCTTCAAAAATCACAGACAAAATAAGACAAATGTGTCAAAATATATTAAGAGTCCTGTTTCCATAGCAATTGTAAGAGATATTCATCCCTGGGTTTGGAGCTTTATTGTATCAGCTTTTGAATGGAAATGACCAGGTGCAGATTTCTGGAATTTCCACTGCTTTTGATGTGATTTCATCCCATTTAGATAACACAGCTCCAAAATGGGTATCTCAAGAAGAAAGGCTAAGGAAAGGAGTTAAGATCTGTGATTATTATTGCACATATAATTGTATATTATAATACTCACACATATCGTATATATAGACTATATATTATATGATAGATGTATATATAAGCAGAATATAATGCACAAATATATATAATTATTTTATTTATATATTGCATATAATTATTTCACTTACATGTTATATAATATGCATTGTTATTATTATTATTACTATTATTATTATTATTATTATGTCTTTAGAATACATGATAGATTACCTAGAAGAGCGCTAGCTCACAACTGAGGGCTGCAGGGCTTCACTGGGAAAAAGAAAACAATATATAGGTTTTCCTGACATATTTTTATGTTTATTTGCATTATGAACTCTTTTTGACATTGATTCTGAAATTGCCTCCACAGACTTATCCTTGCATGCATCCATCTTCTACCATGTGGCTGCTACATAAATAAAAATATTAATAGGTAAAAGTAGCAGCCTCTTTGTTGTAGCCAAGCCTGGGAGTAGATGAATTGTTAATTCAAGTTAAATTGCTTTTATGAACTTCTTGTTCATTTATATTAATTGCTTGTACTGACCTGACCTAACCTACTTAGGTGGAACTGCAGAAATTAAAGATGCTCCCATTTTGTATGCACAAAGTGCTCAGAGCTTCTTGCTTAAATGCGTTCACATAGACTTCTTATGCAAAAATGAATAAAACTCATTGGTATGGTCGCCCAGCCAGAGTTGATGTGCCTCTGACAACCATCCACAGAATCACAGAACACCAGGTTAGATCACCTGATCCAACATTTTTTGGCCAAAACTCAATCTAGACAAGATGGAGCTGGATCTTAAAAGTGTCCAATGTTGTAGAATCCCCCACTTCCCTGGGGAGATTATTCCAGTGGCTGATTGTTCCCATTGTGAGAAAAATTCCTTTTGTGTCCAACTGGAATCTCCCCAGCAAGAACTCGTACCCATTGCCCATCCTCTTGTCCATGTCACTCCTTGTAAGAAGGCAGTCTCCATCTCTGTAGCCACCTTAAATACTGGAACAAAAAAGGTATTTCTGAGGTTTCTTCCTGTCAGGATTTAGGTTGTGTTTCACAGTGGGGCAGGCTGAAATGAAATTTTCTTGGGGTTTGAGTGTCCTGTAGATTCAGAAATGTTCCCGTTGTCCCAGGTGTGCTGGGAGGCAGAGCTCTGGAGTGTGGCTTGTCCAGGCTGCCCATTTCTGACTCACTCAGCAGGGAGCTGTGCTAAATAACCCCTCAAGAGTGGCCTGTCCTCCTTCCCCACCTCCTGCATTTATTCCAGTGGTTCCACCATTGCTCTGGAGTCGGCTTTGCACCAGCCAGCCTCACCCAGCCTCGGGAGGAGCTTTGGTTCTGGGGATGGATGGGGACAGGGAAGATGTGTGCTGATGTCTTCACAAACAATTCCATGGGGGTTAATGGCTTAAAAAAGGGGCTTCATGTCTCCACTGACCTAGGGCAGCAGGTTTGGGACAGAGCCCAGAGACTCTGGCTCCTGACACGCACCAGGGGGAGTTTCTGAACTTTGGGGTGAACTTCGAGCAGCAGGTTCCTTACAGAGCCCAGACACTCTGGCTCCTGACACACACAAGGGTCTGCACAGGCCTGAACCTCTGAACTTTGGGGTCAAATGCCAGGTTTGGGGGGGATATGGGGTAGGTGATTCGGGAAGGCTGCACCTCCCTGGTACCTCGGAGTGGGGACAGGAGGAGGGCAGCGTGCAGCCGGAGTTTGGGATGAAAGGGGGCTGAGCCCTCCAAAACCTCCAGAGAAAACCTGGTGGGTTCTCTCTTTTATTCCAACAAAGCTGCAGGATTCTGTCTCCTTTATGGCCACTGGCTTTTCCCAGTGGGATTTTCCATACAACAAGATAAGGAGTATCGTTGTGGTCCATACATTGAAGAAAGGACTCTTGACAATAAATCAGAAGGCTAATATGATTTATTAAAATGACTCCATAATTCTAGTATTTTTCTATATCTGCTCAGCAGAGAGCATTCTCCATGCTCCTGCTGCTGCTTCATCCAAGCAATGTCTGAATGCTCACAATATCAGAAAGATTACAGTCCTTCAGCTCCTTCTCCCACTCTCAAGGAGGAGGCCGAGGAATTCTAAAACGTCCTTGAAGAAACAGACACAGATATTTGTTTACAGAAAGCTTATACAGAGTAAAAGAACAGCAAAAGGATGTTCTCCCATTGGAAAATAGATTAGAAGGCTTACACACAGAGAAACTTATAATATGTTCATAGCAACATCGAGGAATGGGCCAAAGGCACAAGGAGACCCCCAATGTACTACAGAAACCACTAATCCCAGCTCAGCTCCTTGGAAGATTTTATCTCCTCTTCTCCGTCATGCCTCATCTCAGGACTTCTCTTTTGGTAACACTGGGGATCTGGTCATGGAGATTTTATTTCAAGTAATAATAGCTCTCCACTGGACCAGAAGCTTTGGGAAAGGTTGCCGAAGTCATCTCGAGCATAAAGAGCTGGTGGAAGTGATATATGTTATAGTTTTGTTCAGTTATAGAAACTAAAAAGTGAAGGAGAATGCTCCAAGGTTCTCAAAGTAGGCAGGAGAGGGAGCACATGTTGCAGCAAAGCCCAACATCTTTAGGAATTCTGTATTTTCATGTCTGGAGCTGGAATGGCTCCTGCTTTGTACCATCCCTAAGTGTCCGTGTATTACTACATTAATTGTGATTCTGATCAATTCCATAATAACTTTAAGAGTGTAAGACTGAGTGGCTTCTGTAAATATAGAACTAAATAATGGATATTTTGTATTTCATTTTTGTATTCCTTCTCCTTTGGATCTACATCCAAAAAAATTTTAAAAAGAGATTGGGAAAAAAAATACTTGGCATTTCACCAGATATCTCTAAAATACTTTTCAAATCTCAGAATACCTTTTTATATGCAACATTTAAAGAACAGAACCATTGCTTCTACCTTCTTATTTAACCATAGCCTGTGTGCTATTGGCTGTTTTCTCACAGTATCAGCCTGCAGAGCCCCATGAATACAGGCATGAAACAGTTTTATTTTATACTCAAGCACATTTTTAGTCATTTTAGCTTCACAGTGACTGTGGCAGCCTTCATCCCTTGTGGGATCAAAAGCCAGAAAGCAAATACAATAAGACTGATAATAATATTTATGATTGTCAGGTTTAGAGCTGCTCTCTCCCTTTTTGTGAAGCAGGGGAATTCTCACTGGGGACTTGCTTGTTTAGCCCCTTGGGTATGGTTAAGGCTTCTAAAAGGTTTATAAAGCTCCCAAATAAATATTTGTAAAAGAACTACCAGCACTTGGAGAGAGTACTGCTGAAAAGCTGGTGATATGGCAACTTAACTCAATACACAGTAATTATAGCTCTTATTTCTGAGACTTTTATTCCACAGATGGCTCCTTTGCAAGGGAAGGAATAAAAAAAAAACCCAACAGTTTCTTTTTCTTTTCTTTTCTTTTCTTTTCTTTTCTTTTCTTTTCTTTTCTTTTCTTTTCTTTTCTTTTCTTTTCTTTTCTTTTCTTTTCTTTTCTTTTCTTTTCTTTTCTTTTCTTTTCTTTTCTTTTCTTTTCTTTTCTTTTCTTTTCTTTTCTTTTCTTTTCTTTTCTTTTCTTTTCTTTTCTTTTCTTTTCTTTTCTTTTCTTTTCTTTTCTTTTCTTTTCTTTTCTTTTCTTTTCTTTTCTTTTCTTTTCTTTTCTTTTCTTTTCTTTTCTTTTCTTTTCTTTTCTTTTCTTTTCTTTTCTTTTCTTTTCTTTTCTTTTCTTTTCTTTTCTTTTCTTTTCTTTTCTTTTCTTTTCTTTTCTTTTCTTTTCTTTTCTTTTCTTTTCTTTTCTTTTCTTTTCTTTTCTTTTCTTTTCTTTTCTTTTCTTTTCTTTTCTTTTCTTTTCTTTTCTTTTCTTTTCTTTTCTTTTCTTTTCTTTTCTTTTCTTTTCTTTTCTTTTCTTTTCTTTTCTTTTCTTTTCTTTTCTTTTCTTTTCTTTTCTTTTCTTTTCTTTTCTTTTCTTTTCTTTTCTTTTCTTTTCTTTTCTTTNTCTCTCCAGCCCACGTTGTTTGTGCTCTTGGGCCTGAGGTTTGGATCATTTGTCCTTGGTCCCCAGCTGGAGAAGGAATTGTTTTGTCTCCCTGCTCTGTGCAGAGAGCTCACCATCCCATAATATGGAGCTCAGCCCCACACACTAAAGCAGCACAGAATGTGAAAAATAGAAAAGCCAAAACCTGAGGCATCATTACCCCCCTGAATAATAATTGATGTGCTGTGTAATTGATGCATGGGACGTGTTGGGTGCATGCTAATAGTTTGATGGCTGCTCCTTCCCCATGGGCTCTGGACACTGATGATTAGCCACAGCAAAAAGCCTGCAGTAATCCAGGGCTGGGAGCTTTTCTTTCCTCAGCCAGCAATATAGGGAAATAACAAGTAGATGGCATTCTACCTCTATTTTTAAATGAAGACACAGCTGCTTAGGATGTAGAGTGTGTTCCTTTCACTTGTTATGCTCCATTGTCAGTCTGAACAAAGGAACTTGCATTTATTTAATTTAGTGCTTGCAGCCTCTGCCTTTAAAAATAGAACAATAAATATAAACATCGTGTTCAGATTGATTAAATTAGTTTGTGTTAATTAAACCATATTCAGTGAGAATTTTGAACTTTGCTCAGCTCCTGCCTGCTGGAGGAAGAGGTGCTTCAGGAATGATGGTAAATGTGTTTCCCTTAGCTGGATTTGTTTTTCTTTCCCCTGTCCTGAGCTTGATGCCTGACCCAGCCATCCTCAGCTCCAGCTGGATTCCCAGTGCTCATCACAAGGAAGGGCACAGAAAATAAAGAAACTGATTCAAGTTACCCCGTTATTCCCAGCAGGATCTGGGGTCAGCACCAATTTTCTCTTTAGGCTTTAAACCTGGCCTAAAGTACCTGACTTTCCTCTAGGGCTCTGCACTGATTAACTCATCCATGACAGATTGAAATCTATGGACTTCTGGAGTAATTTTTTTTTCTCTGGGATCGTGCCTTTCCTAGCCTTGCTCACTGTAATGACAAAAAATAACTGCTACAAAAAAGAACCTTACCTTNTTTCTTTTCTTTTCTTTTCTTTTCTTTTCTTTTCTTTTCTTTTCTTTTCTTTTCTTTTCTTTTCTTTTCTTTTCTTTTCTTTTCTTTTCTTTTCTTTTCTTTTCTTTTCTTTTCTTTTCTTTTCTTTTCTTTTCTTTTCTTTTCTTTTCTTTTCTTTTCTTTTCTTTTCTTTTCTTTTCTTTTCTTTTCTTTTCTTTTCTTTTCTTTTCTTTTCTTTTCTTTGGCTCACCAGAGTTTTTTTGTTTTGGGAAGGAGACTTCTCCATTGAGAAGTGTGGTAGTCTGTTAGTAAAACAAAATGAGCTGCAAATGAGGAGGTGATGAGGTGCAAAGAGAATAGGGAAAGAACTGATGGGGGCTTCAGAAATCAAAGCTCACAGGTGTTATGGAGTCACAGGATGCTTTGGGTTGGAAGGGACCTTAAAGCCCACCCAGTTCCACCCCCTTCCATGGGCAGGGACATTTCCACCCTGTCAGGATCACCCTTTGAGCTTATGGGTTTATCAGAGCTCTCTGTAGATTTTCCTGGTGGCCACGGTGAGCTTTGACTCTGAGATTTGACTCCCGTAACAAGAGGAACAATAACTGTGTGTCTGCATTTGGATAACAGCTCTGCTGCCCTGCCCAGCCGGTGACTCCCACCCTGGAAATCTGGGGACCAAACTGCTCTCCTGGAGTCACCCCCAGGACTCACCAAATGAGTGGTGAGTGGTGCAGAACTCAGATGTCACTCCCATACCTTGGTACTACAAATTCCTGTCCAGGATCTGGATCCTGAACCACAAACAAGCATCAGAGGGTGTCTCTCACTTCAGAGCCTGGGATGATTTCCAGGGTTTGGCATCTGGGCGGCAGCAAAGTGGAAGGGGAGAGCAGGGGNACCCAGCCATCCTCAGCTCCAGCTGGATTCCCAGTGCTCATCACAAGGAAGGGCACAGAAAATAAAGAAACTGATTCAAGTTACCCCGTTATTCCCAGCAGGATCTGGGGTCAGCACCAATTTTCTCTTTAGGCTTTAAACCTGGCCTAAAGTACCTGACTTTCCTCTAGGGCTCTGCACTGATTAACTCATCCATGACAGATTGAAATCTATGGACTTCTGGAGTAATTTTTTTTTCTCTGGGATCGTGCCTTTCCTAGCCTTGCTCACTGTAATGACAAAAAATAACTGCTACAAAAAAGAACCTTACCTTAAAAAGAAAAAAAAAAGGAAGAAAGAAAAGAAATGTTGCTTTTTCATGTCAAGGTTTCCTTGATATTCTCCCCTTTTTGGGCAGGTTTGTTTGCCAGGAAGAGGTTGCAGTTTGAGGGACTTGCTGTTCTTGCCTGAGGGCTCTCAAGAAACCACCTCACCTTAAAGTGTGGGGTTGAATAGAGGTTAAAAACGCAGTTTAAGCTTAATGAATAGTGATGGAGTGTTAAAAGGCAAGGTGTCTAAATGAGAAACAAAAACGTATTTCAACTCTAGTCCCACAGTCTCAATAAAATCATAATGAAGTTCTCTCTCTAGGGAATGCCCAAACTGCACCAGGGTTGGCAGCACTGATGGACACCATTGGTAATTTGGTAAAGTGCAGATAAGTATTAATTTTATTAATCCAGTTTTTGATATTTTTAAGCGCAAGACTTTTTTTTATGAGCTTCATCAGCTTCATCACCTCTGAGGATGCAGATTTTTTGCAGGATGGGAGGTTTGTCTGGGCTGGAATTGCACAGCACTGCTGGAGTCCACTGGCCAGAGCTTCAGCAGGGGTAAAATGGGGCAACCCTTCCCTAAGGGGAGAAATTTGTGTCAGTCTGGGTGATCTACAGCTTTCATTGCAGGGAAATAAAGAAATCATCCAAATCTACTTAATTAAATAAGTTAATAACGTGAAGAGATTATAAAATGCTATATAATTAGTAAACAAAGTGAGATATTTAAGGTCAATTCTACAGCCTATGTCAATAAGCAAATTATACATAAAAATATATATGCTTAATATATATAAAATCTAAAAATACCCATGACACGTTTTCTAGGATAAATGTGGTAAAATATTCTCTACTATCACAAACATGATAAATTTTGGATTAGGAAATGCATCTGGTTGGTGAGTGTCAGCATTCTGGAATGGTTTCAAACAGTGGCCAATTTGTTTTAAACTTGTAAATCCTCAGTAGATTGTTCAATATTCTCAGTTAGAAAGTCCGGGCAGAGAAATGGTGACAGCAATTTTATTAAAATAACACTCTTGTAGATTGCTTCAGTAAATCTAGGAGATCATCAAGATAAATGAGGAAATTAATTTAAAAAGCACAAAGGCTTCATCCCCAGTGATGTGACCTATTGTACAAAAAAGTGGTGGTACTTAAGTAAAAAAGTCCACAAGTTGAAGGATTCAGTAGAGTTTATTGTGAAATATTCCCCTTTATTCAAATTCTTACTGCAGGGGTTATGTTTCATGTGATTTAAATATTTTTTTAGAATAGAAATTATTATAAATGAACCCTTACCAACAGTTGCAGTCATTGATATTTGAGACTGAAAAAAAGCAACATATTTATTGAGAGGAAGATGGAAGCAGCTCAGAATAAAGATAGAAAAAAACCCAAACTTAGCAATAATGGCTGCACCCATCTAACAGAGGTTGGTATTTCCTTTTTTTGGGTATTTTTTTCCCATTTTGTAATGGATTAGAACAATAGGTGCAGTCTGTGAGCTCCAAAAACAAAATAAATGAATATAATAATCCTTGTTTGAGCACCAACCAACCTATGTCACCTTGAACCTTTTCCTATATGTGCCTGGTAGGATTTTGCCAAAAACACATGTATTTCTTCAAACATGGGGCTATAATATTTATCTATAAATCAATCAATCTTAATTTATCCTAACTAGTGTGCTCACTGAAGGAAAAAAAAAAAAGATTTTAAGTAAGCCTAGAGTTTACAGAGAAAATGTAATTCAAAAATTATTCAACAACAACAGCAACAAAAAGATCTAGAAGGAATGAGAATTATCCCAATTATAAATACATGACAACATACACCTGGTTTCTTTTCTGAGGATGTTGTTGACTCTGTTTTTCTCCACAAATGCACCTGGGATGATAACCTGGAGCCAGTGGAGGGGATGCTGCAGGCGTTTGATCTCCAGTTCTGAATCTGTAATGCAAACTTTGGGATGATTGTCAGATTGCTGCAGGTCCATGCCATGAATGTCAATGACTGCTCCTCTTGGAAAGGCTTCCATTTAAGAGAAGTGGCTTTTTTAAAAGGAAGGTTTTGTAATTTACTCCAGATCTGAGGGTAAACATTCCTAAATTTGGTAATTCGTGTGTGGAACGCTGGTTCTTGGAGGAGCTTTGATTGGAGGACATTATTATTGGAGAAATATTGCAGTGTGTTAAAAACACGCCCATTAACTCCGAAATTTGAGTTGGGTTTAATGATTCTGTGGGGCAGTGCTGATGTCAATACCACACTGGGACTCTCAGGCAGCCATTTATCCACAACATGTGCCAAAAATCTGGGAAGCTCTGAGGCTCAGAGCAAAGACATCATTTAATGGATGTTTTCATACCTCACTAGATTATTTCCTGCTTTTCTTTTTTTTTTTTTTCCTAATTGGATAATCTGGATTTAGATTACACATGTCCCACCGCCCCCTTTTGCTTCTCTTTTAATAAGCTATATTTCAAGCCATGATATTTTCCCCTTGTAAGAGGTGTCATATTTTCTGGCTGTTCAATATTTATAGTTTTCAGCCTATATCCAGCAGTGTGGGTGCAAGGTTGACACCCAAACGTTTTCCTTGGCCTGTATTGGTGATACAGCATGGCTTTTGCTAAAAGTTTAATTAGGAACTAGTAATAAAATAATACTGTAGATGATGAGATCAAGCTAAGTTCAAAGCCCTGTTGGGCTGTCAAACACTTAATGCATTTGCCCTATAGGTTTTGTACAAATTGAAAATACAACTTGGTCCTTGATCTCCCTAATGTAATTTCCTCTGTAAGG
>VXAX01007522.1:133215-146563 GCA_013399835.1 Leptocoma aspasia | reverse complement strand
TTGCCAAGGCTGTTCTCCTGTCTGTATTTTAAGCATATATACTGTCCCTGTTGCTGCTCCAGCTATTGTCACTTTGTAAAATCCTCCCTCATAGCGCTTGTTCTCTTTCTGCTTGACAGGTGGCCTTCCCTTCCCTGTGCCCTCTGCGTGCCTGGAATGCTGATGGGAGGGATGGGATTTACCTGGAGCTCCCAGGTAGGGAAAAACCCAATTTATTGGTGCCATTTTTATTGATAATAAAGGCTGCAAAGGTCCCCAGCCCTTAAAGAGGAGGCTTCACAAAGCTGTGGTGAGGTAATGCCCCAAGACCTGACCCTTTATTTAGAATCTCTCAGCAGAGCTCTGGGCTCGTGCTGTTATTCAGGGCAGACATTTTATGGCATTTTGTATTTCAGGAATGGAAAGGCAGAACTTTCTGCATTGAAGATGCCCAGGGTTTTATCTGCAGCTCCTTCTGGATTTGTTATTCTAAAGCATCTCACTGGCTTAGATATCTAAGTCCCAATGAAAGTCAGTGGAACTTAGATAAATGGATTTTAGGGACAGGGTTATAAGCATTTGCTATGAATTTCAGCACGCTGCTCTCCACAGAATCTTAATTGCTAACTGGGGTTGCCACATGCCTCTAACTTTATTTTGAGCCACAACAATTATCTTTGCAAGATAACAGTCTTGCTACCAGCGAGCCGGGTGCCTGGGCTGCAGAGGTGAAAACCTCACTATTTATTTTTGACTCCCTCCTCTGCAGCTCTGGAAACCTCAGTCACTCCCTTTGGCTGGCACTCCCCTAATTTAATGGACTGTGCTTGTCCAGAGTGTAAATCAAACACTGCAGACAATCAGGTAAGTCCTTGTCATCTGTCAAATAATGGGGTTTTAGGTGCACTGAGGAAAACTTGGCAAAGTAGGGTAGGTCGCATTCTGAAGTTGAAAACGAAGCTCTGTTTGCTCATAACACAAAAGCAGCATTAAGAGATTGATAGTCTATTTGAAATTCCTTTGAAAATATATCCCAGGCCAGATCTTTTTTACTGCTTGTCTCTCGTGAGCCTCTTTTTCAGAAAAAGCCATTCTTTTAGATCCACACTGCCATAAAACCAGAGAGCTGTCAGAGCCCTGCTGATCCAATTACAACTTTAAAACTTTTAAGCTTTTGATTTACAGTTAGCTCATTCCAGTTAAATACAGAGGAATATTTTTCTTAATCTCTACATTGTTTAGCAGTGTTTTTCGCAGTGTATTTCATCTCTTTTTCCCTTACTTATGGAAAATACCAATAATCACAGATTGACAGAATGGTTTGGGTTGGGAGGGACCTTAAAGCTCATCCCATTCCACCCCTGCCATGGGCAGGGACACCTTCCACTGTCCCAGGCTGTCCCCAATGTCCAGCCTGACCTTGACACTTCCAGGGATCCAGGGGCAGCCACAGCTTCTCTGGGAATTCTATTCCAGGGAGGAATTCCTTCCCAATATCCCACCTAAGCCTGTCCCCTGGCAGCAGGGAGCCATTCCCTGTGTCCCACCACTCCATGTCCCGGGAAAAATTCCCTCTCCAGCTCCCTTGGAGCCCCTTTAGGCCCTGGGGGCTATTTATCTGGTTTTGTTTCTCTTTTGTTCTGTAAAACCATCAGTAAAGTGCTGGCAGAGCCGGTGTGGGGCTGTGCAGTGCAACAAACCAACTTTGCAGCAGGTGATGAGAAGGTTTCCTCAGGTTTTATTCACTCACAAGGCAGCCTTTGGACAGAATAGTTAAGGCAGTTCAGGCTTGTGCTGCTCTAACTGAGCTGTGTCATTAATCTCTCTTTTTAGGCTGTCTGGGGCTCTCTTAAACAAGAGAATTCCTTGTCTCCCCAGCTGTGCATTCAGAATTTCTTGCTAAGATCTACATGAGGACATTGCTGGGAAATTTGGTTATTCCTGTTTGTTTGTTTGTTTTTTTTTTTTAATTTCCCCAAGACTCCTCAGCCCACCGGGAACTACAGAGCTGTGGAGTGTGGAGAGTTTGTGAAATTATTTCTGCTGAAATCTGCTGGAGGTAGTTTGTGTGTAGGGTTAGCTCAGCTGCAGGGAGGCTGCATTTCTGAAGCAGGGAAAATTTGCTCCAAAAAGTAGATACTTCAACTATTTCGTCCTCCAAATAACAAAATAACACTTTTGGCAGTTTCCTGACAGAAGTAATTAGTATTTAATTTGATAATGCTCCCTATAAACCCCTGAATTTGCAAATCTATTTGCTTATCATTTAATAATAATTAAGCTTTCAGATGGAACATTGAAAAAATATTTTCAGAGGTTTTCTTTGCTGAAGATCTGTCTATAATGCACCCAGAGCTGGGTATTCCTAAAGAATGATAAGTTCATCAACTACAACATTACAGCAGATTTACCTTCTCTATTTACATTTAATTTCTGAAGGGATGCCATTTTTTGATGCCGAAATACTTTTCAGCTTAACAATGACGAAGACTATTTCCAATGTTTTAAAAGATGGGCTCTGTGGGAACAAATTGCCTTGAAATCGATTCAGTACAAAGCAAATGAAATCAATAACTCTACTTGTATGAGGTTCTTTACTCCTCTTTGTAACTTTTTACCCGATCAAGGCTGCACTTCACTTGATAAAACATCAATTCCCTTCTTCACTGAGCCCAGACTGTGGCACTTGCTTGATCTGTGGAGATTCCTGCTGGGGACAGACAGTGCGTGGTAAGGAACCCACAGCTTTTGATTCTCAGATTTAGGAGAGTGAAAATAATAATAATAACAATAAAAATAATAATAACTGGTTTAAATAGGAAGGTAAATTTCCCTTCATTTTTTACCGAGGTTCAGGTTGGATCTCCGTAAATGCTCCTCATGACCCCTCAAATGTACTTTTTAAAATCCTCTGTGCAAAGTTCGTGGCAGGAACTCATCCTGCTCTTTCTCTGTGAGCTAAAAGCTCCAGATGAGCAAATCCATCCCATTCTTTCTGTAATTCAGTTTTTAGTATTCCTGTTGTTTATTTCTTAAAATGTATTTTGAGTTTACAAAGAGTGCCTGTGCAGTGGAGGAGCATTCTCACCGAGTCTATACCTGCTGTATAAATATTTTACATGGAAATGTCAGCATGGATTTTTCTGTAATGCTCTTTAAAAGCATCAATTCTCTTAAATAATGATATTTTTCTGAAAAGCAACATTCAGAAAACCGCTAGATAAATTGTAGATAAATTTAGGGGACTAATCCCATGGAATGATGGTGGCTACCTGGGATATAAAGAGGTCCAGAAATTCTCCTGGGTGACAATGCTCAGTCAGAGGTGTCTGCAGTGACAATTCCCCTGAGGGAGACCTTTGATGAGAGATCTGCTGGAGCTCATGAGCCCTGGGATTGCTGGATAATCATCTCTGGATCTCCAGAGAAATTCTCAAGCGCAGTAAAGACGTTTCCAGGGCTGATAGTTTGTGTGGATCCTCCTCAGGGGTTTCAGAGCTCAGGGACATCACACAGGGACCCCTCCCAAGGCCTCTCCTTTGTGGGAGCAGCCACGCTGGCACATTTCAGGCACAAGTCCCACAGAGCCCAGAGGATGAGGTGGAATGTCACACTTGGAACAAAAGGCAGAAGTGACAACATTTCTTCACGTTATAAGCAACTCTGCTGGTTTGGTGTCATTGGCGCTCCCAGTGTTTGTAGGACTAGGAATGCCCGTGGTGGGGAAGGTGCAGATCAATTTGGGAACTCTTCCATCTCCTTAATCTTCAAGAAATGTGACTTGAGAAACCCTGCAGGTCCGTTTCTCTAGAGAGAACCTTCAATCCTGTTATCAGATCCCTTCCCCTTTGGCTCAAACAGCAAAACAAAGGGATCATTCTCTCTTTCCCAATCCTCTTTCTCTTGGCTCTGCAACTTTTTTCAATGTTACCTCTCACTCCTCACATCTATTTTTTCACTGTAATTCTTTCTGCTTAACTCAAATCCTTTTGTACCTGTGATCTGCTCCAGTCGATCTTGTAATGGCCATTATTGTCATTTCTAGCCTATTTTTTCATCCTCTATTGACTTGTCTCCTCTCTTGACAACTTTGACAACCATTTCTTCACTTTGCTGTCCCACAGAAGTGCCTTTGGTGCAAACCCCTGTTCCTCTAGAGGTCCTGCCATCTGGAACAGCCTCTCTGAATCTCTCTGCCTCAGTGACTTGCTGTATCTTTTAAAATCTCATTGGAAAGCAGCTTTTCTCACTCGTCTGAGCCTCTTAATGTATTTCATCGCTTCCATTATAAGCTATTTAATTTGGTGATTATAGTATTCTAATCTTTAAGTCACTTTAGAATACTATTTGGAAGAAAAATGTCTTGTGTTATAATGCTATATTATATTCTACACTTGCTTTACTGGAATAAAAATCACATTAGAATTTATTGATTATGATTTTTTTTAATATGTTCTTTTTGAGTGTGTTTTATCTACTAGTAAAAATACAAGTAAAATTGATTTTTTAGCCTATTTTGAAGGTGTGTAGGACAGGAAACTTGGGTGGATGGGTCAGGGACACCTTCCACTAGATCAGGTTGCTCCAAGTCCCATCCAACCTCATGAACACTTCCAGGGAAGGGTTGATATTGATTAGTTTTTAATCAAGGGGAACATTTTGGTCCATTTGGAAATACCCAGGTCTGGTAGGGGGAAGGTTGGTCAGCCCAGCCCCAGGCACGTGGCAGGAGCACAGTGACATTCCTGTTGGATATTCAATGTACAAAGGTGCTACACGATGGTGTAGGGGACAGAAGAAGGTGACATATTGACTCCATGATTCAGAAGGCATAAAAGGCATTTATTAATAGAAATCCACACTTCTTACAGAGAGCAGAGGTCTTACAGAGGTCTTACTTGGACCTAAGGCCTAATTGGTCTTTAGGAAACTTCTATCACACTATTGGCCAAGGAGGGAACAACACCTACTTGTAAATATCTTTCACAAACACCAGGTGCAGGGGATAAGATACTAATTGTTTTAATTCTTTCTCTAACTTTCCCAGGCTGAGCCTGGGAGAAGCTGTGTGCTTCTCTCTGTTCCCAGAGAGTGAGAATATCCACACAAAGGTGCAGCTCAAGAGAAACAAGTGACTGAGGGTTGGAGAGGGGTGTCAAATGTGTGACTGTCTCTTCCAAGAGCCATCCCCCAGTAAGCTGAAGGGCAGCACAAAATTCTCTTTCCTTGGAGACCCATCAATTAATGATGTTAATTAATGGCTGTGGGTTGTGCTCAGTGTGATCATTGTCACCAGCGATGACTGATTGCGGCCATGCTGCACACACAAAACCTCCCTGAGGGCCAGCTCTCCCTAAAAACATTCCAGCAGGATGTTCTGGTGGCTGCTGCTCTTTTGTGGATGCTGCATGCATTGCTGTTGTACCTCGTGTTCCTGGCTGACGTGTGTGAGGGGAATATGGGACTGGTGGGAAGGGAAAGCGATTTTCGCTCCAGCACTGGTGGGTTTGCTGCCTCTCTCCAAAGCTGGCTCTGCTCACCAGCCTCAGCTCCCTGTGGGATGCCCTAAACAATGCTCCCACCAATTCCCATTGGGCTGCTGGCACCCTCAAATCTGTCAGAAGACCTGTTGCCACAAGGACTCCTAGCTCAGGAGAACCTGTGCCTGTGAATGACAAAAGACATGCTCAAGTGTGGGTTTAGATTCCATGGTTTGTCTGGAACATCTGTCTGGGCTGGGAAGTTTGGCTGAAGGCTCCAGGAGTCTGCTGCTCCTCTGGAATGGCAGAATGGAGCTAAGCAGGAAGCTCCATCCCGTTTACAGAGCTGGGAATTCACGTGTATGGAGTCACCTGAGTCACTCCTCAGATTTCTTGGGATTCTCTCCTCACCCCATTATTCCTGGTTAAATCTTGGAAGCCCTGCCTTGTCATGCTTGACTCAGGCAATCTAATTCACTTTTAATGTAAAATCTCAATTTATTCCAAGTCCAGGGGGAGAAAAATACATAGATTCTGATTTGGCATATTGCACAGCGAGACACTTGAGGCAGAAATCTTGGATTTAGGTTGATTTCCATATCCAGACTTCCTTGAAGCATCAGGTGTGGGATTGTGACCCATTATTGTAATGCATTATGTTGATGATGCAGGTGAAACTCCAATTCAATCTTCTTCATAAGAAAGCCTTTGACATGATCTATTAACCATCAGATTCGAAGCAGACTGGCTAATTATCATTTAATGCAATTGAACATCAGGGTTTGTCATTTGCTGAGCCTGGCTGGGTGGGGAATATAAATCTGTTAGTACGGATGTCGTTGGGAGCTTCAGGTGGAAGGGAGATGGGAATGCCCTGGGTGCAATATTTATTCACAGTCGTTACTCACACAGTGACGTGCCACAGTGTCATAAAAAGGCCAACACCCACCTTTTTTCATTCACAGGTGATTTTAGGAGGAAGGTGAATATGATCCTGATCACGGTTTATGTGAGTCTTATTCTTTGAGAGTACTCCGTGGTCAAACAGCTCTGCACGTCCCTGCATTTACCTGGAAGAATCCTGTCATTCCCTAGGTAAGGCAGCAAAATGCCAAAGGAATAAATCCATGCTGCCATGGGGAAATTCAGCCTAAACTCATCAGTCCACTCCTCTGTCTCTTTCAGACGGGCTCGGGCCACCCCCATTTTTTGTGCTGATCCTCATCTACTCTGCTTTAACGGGTAATTTCCAGCATGGCCATTAATCAGGTGTTTTACTGAAGTCCAGATAGATTAGATTGATCTAATTTTCCCTTCTAAGAAACTAGTTCTTTTAGAGGAAAAAAAAGAGAAAAGGAAAAACCAGCTGGTGAGTAGCACTGATCTTGCCTCAGAAACCCAGTCTGTATCTGAACATTTCTTATTTTCTGTATTGTAAATTTCCATATTATAAATTTCCATATTGTAAATTTCCATATATTGTTCCTCAATGTATTTATGTCAAAGTAAATTCAAATAATATCTGCTGATACATAAAAATATGACCATAGGATCTTGTAGAAAACATTTTAAATAATCCCAACCAAAATTACTTTACATTAACTTCTCAAAATAATTTCAAACCACCGTTTTGTATCATTTTATGTCTCTTGAGAATTTCTGGCATTATTTATGTACAGTGATAACTACTGAGTTTTTAATTGTATTTTTTTCCTTTGAAGTTTTTCATACTTTACTTTAGTAATGATTTATCTATTTGCTTTTACTGAAGGTTTTATTGTCTTCTCAGCTTAAGTCACACAGCTCTTCTGACCCTGCCTTCCCTTCACATCGTCTCATGGATTGCAGATCATATCAGCACAAGGTGAACAATGAAATGTGTTTTTTTCTAGTGGAGTGTAGCCTCTGAAATGTGTCACTCTTAAACTGTACAAAGGGATATTATGTGGGTAGATCCTATCTTCATATCAAACATGTTCCTTTATTAAGTGATGTGAGAGGCCAAATGATGTGTCACGGGTTTTTGCTGCTTTCACTGCCCATTGTAACAAAAATAGAGAACTTAATTTAAAAAAAACCCATCAAAACTGTCACAAAAAGGGGGTTTAATATCTGAGGTTGCCTATCTTTTAACGTTGAATGGATCCCAGTTTTTTTTTAGCAAGGGAAAATTAAACAATGGGTATAGATGGAGTCACCTAAAGCAGCTGATGGCCCAGCCAGGAGCCTTTGGTCCCCATGAGCAGAATGTATAATCCAAAATTAGACACAAATTAGAAATCCTTTCAGTTTTCAGCTCTGTGGGAGTTTTAAGCACAAATACTTTATAGGTGAGTTGGTGTTTTTCTTAGATCAGTTTGGATGAACCTCTCTGGTGCTGATGTACCTGAAATTCACATTAAATTGTGGAACACTTAGTATAGGGATGATATTTTTAGGATAATGATCCCTGGAAGTGTCCAAGGCCAGGCTGGAGCTGGGATAGTGGAAACTGTCCCTGCCATAGCAGGGGGTGAAAGGAGATGAATTTTAAAGTCCCTTCCTGCCCAAACCAGTCTGGATTCTGTGCCAGGACTGTAATGTTATACACAATATAATATTTATATTATGCCTCTCAAAGACTGTAAATCACATTCTGCTGTGGGCTATGGATGTACGGATCTGCACGGCCACACTTCCCTTTTGGAAAGGACATCAGCATTTTAAAGCCAGCTCCAAGCATTGCAACAAAACTCTCATTATTTGGGCAAATGTTGTGTGATTTTGAGGCAGTTCTAATGAATGATAAAGAGGCTTTGACAAATTTGAAGACGTTTATGTTTATAAGCTGCTAAATTTTTAACCTATGACATATTTGCTGCAGAGAGGAGGGAAGGTTTCAGAATCTGATCCTCAGCTCCTGATGGGGTATTAAATGGGGTTTTTCCTGTTTTCTTCTGCCCCTTCATTCTGAATGAGCTCAGGGGTGTCAGCAGCTCTGGCATCTTGCTGGCTTGGCAGCTGCCTCCAAACCTGGTGTGCTGGGGGCATGAACGAGGCTCAGACCAGCAGCTTGGACTGTTTTCCAAATGATATCATCAAAAAAAGGGATTTAACTGAATATGTTTGCCCCAGCTCAACAGAGACCCTTCCAGACCTGAATAACCTTCTCTGTCACCAGAGGAGTTCCTGAAGTGCAGCAGCAAGAATATGGAATGTGGTGATGTGGGGATGTGCAAGGATGTACTTTCTGCCTGGTTAAGGGAGAAAAGTCTCTGAAAAAAGGACTTTCAGGGCATGAGAGCTGAGGCTGTGAATTTCAACATCTCTCTAGTGTGATTCTCTAATCCATTCCTTCAGCAAACAAAATTACTGAGGGAAATAAAACTTGATTCCCACAGAAACAAAAGGCATACGACACGATATAATTGATTTTATTGTTATTTATTTTGCTCCAAGGGTGTACTTGTTGGAAACTGGTGTTATCTATTCGGTATCTATCCACTTTCTCCAGGATAAGAAAATCCCACTCTCGTGGGCGACAGGACTGCCTTTGGATTGGGCATAATTACATGGTTTATTTTATATTCTATAGTGGCAGTGACAGTTCTACATGGCCTGGTTCATGTATTAAAGTTATTACCACGTAATTTTTAATGCAACTGTCCTTGCTGCCTTCAGTGTCATCAAACTAATATTTCTTTTGAGCACAAGAGGGGGAAGAAGCAAGTTAAAAGCTTTACAGGTCGTAATTTACAAACGTGCTCATAAATATCTTAAAATATCTATGAATTTGTGGTTAAACCAATTTGTGTGTAAATACAAGAACTAAACTATCCCTTCAAAAATGTTCTATAAAACAAAGTCTCTGAGTAATGAACACGCCACAGGCATTTGCAAGAGGACATAGGGAAAAAAAACACCCTAGTTTTTATTTATGACAAAATCTTGCAAGCACTTTTCAATGAGGTCCATTTTTAGCAAGTATCTGTATTTCTGTCTCTAATCCCGTGTGCTGTAATACCACCCAGTGGATTAGATCCTGTCAGAAGGAAAAAGAAAACCAAAAATATCGTCGTTCTCTGGCCCCACAGCCACTTACATTTTCCCGAGCCTTCCTTGAACAATTTAATTTCTGGTAATTAGAGTGGCTGCAATCTTTCAGGTTAGAAGGGTTTAGTGTTTATTAAGAGGTTGCCTTCTGTGTTGCAAGCTGGTTGTCAGCGTGGCTCCAGTCTGGCACTGCCACAGACATCACATCCAGGGAGATGCTTCCTGCCTCCCGCCTCTGCTGACCTGCAGGAAGACATTAGATGTGTAAGAGCTCCTCATCTTACTCATGCTCTGCTGGTCACAGATTCCCCCTACAACTTGAATCAGGAGGTAGGGATGTATTTTATGGAGACACGGAGCAGATCACCCCAAATCAGCATTCTCCCTCTCTAATGAAACTGGCTGTGAGCTCTGGGAAATGTGCCAGGTTTGTGAGGGGATTGCACAAGCCGGGCTGGGGGAGGATTCAGCACAAGGCAAAAGGAGGTGGCAGGTTCCATGATGTAATCTCTTCTCCTATCATTTTTGACAGAGTGGAAAAATCGGGTGTGTGAGCTCAAGGTGCCCTGAGGCATCTTGACTTGCCGGTGGTACTTACTCAGCCCTGGCACGGGTTCAGGATCCCGTTTGCTCACAGATGAGCTGCTCCAGGAGTTTATCCAAACCCCAGGGCACAGAGGCACCCGGGAGCCTCCCCCTGCCTGACCCCAAACCTGGGCAGAGCCCACAGAGCTCCACAGAACCCCTGGGTTCCAACAGGCTGGCATTTAATGTTGGAAACCCAGCAGGAAGGGAAATTCACATCAGTGCTGCCTAATGTTATCTGAGTTAGGCTGGACTTTGGTGAGCAGGGAATTAACTCATCAGTCTCTGCAACCCCTGAAAGGTGCCTGTGCTCAGCTGGGGCTGGGCTCTGTCTCCAGCAGCTCTGACACAACCAGAGCACACAGCCTCGAGCTGCTCCAAGGGAAATCCAGGCTGGATGTTAGGAAGAAGTTTTTCACAGCAAGAGTGATAAAGTTCTGGAATGTTCTGCCCGGGGAGGTGCTGGAGTCACCGTCCCTGGGTGTGTTTAACAAAAGCCTGGATGTGGCACTGGGTGCCAGGGTTAATTGAGGTGTTGGGGCTGGGCTGGACTCCATGATCTTGGAGGTCTCTTCCAACCCAGTGATCTTGTGAATTCTGAGGATTTAGGGCTGGCTCCTGGTCCATGGGATGTTTGTGTTGATGGCTTCTCACAAAGTTGGGTTGGCTGTTCAAAGTCACTGCATTTCTGAGAAGGACATCTCCAGTTTTTGTCAAAAAAAACCCCCAAACTCTTTTTACCTTTTGACAGAATATTGAAGTTATCTCTGGAAAAAAATACACATTACTTGGTGAGAGGCTGGGGAAAGAAATATGGTCCCTGCTATATATTAAATGTTTTAGAAATGACAGCAGTACTTTCATAGATATCTTACTGCTGTTCAACTTAACAGCCGTAAATTTGATTTATTTTAGAATATCTGAATTTGTGATTGTACAATTGGGTGGGATTCTAAGATATGCTCAAAAAATTATTTTAAAAAGTAGGATTGGTATTTTTCAAAGCCGGTTTTCTTTTTATATCTAAAGTGTTTTGAAACCTTGGCAGGTTACCTGATCACACTGCTGACAACTTCATCGCTGTGGAATTGTTACAAGATGTCTCTTTCTATGAGATTTAAAAAACACACGAGGGGAGTATTTTCTATCTCATGTCCTTAAAAGCAGAGCTTTGTCACTTCAGGTTTCAGAGGCTCCAAACCAAGTCAACATCCTAAAAATAGTTCTAAATTGTTCTTGCAGATCTATTTTCCAAGGTTTTTTTTCTGATGGTGAATTATATTTTCATTTTCCTGCTACTAAAGTATTATTAATTTCTGATGGCTGGTTATGATCTGAAAACACTCGACATGTGATATCTGGGACATTAATCTAAAAATATTACTTACTAAAATACAGCAAAGTAGAATATTTGTGGCAAAATATTTCTTGGTGGTGGTGTAAAACTGTGTGTAAACACTAAATATTCCTTGCTGCAATTCGAGTCATTCTCAGCAGAGTAAAAATATGTCCTGAATGCAAAGAAAACCAGGGAGAGAAGAACAAGGTGCTCATGGGTCACCCCTTGAGAGGGTCTTTGATCCCAAAGGATGTCCTTTGGGATCTGTTGTGTCCTTCAGAGTGCCAGGAGCTCTGTGAGTGTCGTGGCTGTAAAATGCTCTGTGCCACCAAGGTTCTTGTTCTTCCAGCCTGTTTTTCCAGGATTCACGCAGGATCCTCCCCCTGGTTGCTGTTTCCCCCAGCTCTGCCAGCAGTTTTGTATTCCCATTTCCCATTCTCTGTTTTCTCTAGCCACAAACTCAGCCCAATGCTGGGTAACGCTGAGCACCTCATCAGCATTCCAGGGACTGCCACAGGCTCACCTAGGGATTCAATTCCAGGCCAGGAGTCACTGACAAGACATTTTCTACAGCCTCCTTTCTTGCTGCTCCCTTTGTTTCCATTGGCAGCTTGGAGCTTCTCACGTTCCTGTTCTTTGAATATTACTCCCAGCATCTCAAGCTCTTGCCTTGCATAATGCTGTTCTCCACATCTCTGGTTTTTAGTGTAAAGAGTGTTGCTCGTGTCACAGTGGGCTTTTTTAGCTCAGCAGTGAGTAAACTGCTTTTTTTTGGGGGGGGGGAAAGGGTGTCAAGTTGAACCAGCTGAAATCAAAGGCAGGAACGAGGCATTTCAAGGTAGGGTAGGCTGTTGTGTGAACATATCATAAGTTTCCTTGCATGTAAGCCTGCAGAAAAATTCTTCTCATAGAAAGCGTCTTTTTACTCTGTATAAGTTTCCATAAACAAATCTTTAAGTTGTGTTTCAAGGACAGAAGTTTTCTCTACCCTATCTCCTAATAATAGGAGATGGGAGTTTTTCTTCCTTTCAACCTATGAGGTGAAAAGTTGTTATCTCTGATTGTGTAAGCTATTCTAACATTCCTTAGACAAAGCTGAAAGCGGCAGCTTCAGTACTCCAAACTAAGCAAATAATAACCCAATTATTTAAATTATAGAGTCGTGTTAATAAACCATATTTAACCTTCTAATATTATTACCAAAAGTCCTTTGTCAACACACAAACCACAACAATAGTAGGAGAAATACACGTAGCCTTTGCATAAAGGAATGAAAGAGCTCACAGAGGGCTGAGATGCTTTTGCTGGAACATCCACACCACTGGAGAGGAGGTTGCAAGGGGTTGGTGTTGTGACTTGGCTGAATTTGCTGCAGGGTTTGGATTTTCCCAGTGGATCTTGGTCAGATAAATGTCCTGTCTCTCCCCAGGCCACCATCCTCAGCTGTAGGTTTAGGCTTCTGAAAAGTGCTTTTCTACTTCTTAACCAGCTGGCCATGGATTTTTGTTTGAGCATCTGTCATTGTTTCCTGAAATTCCCTGAAAAAAGAAGTTTTACTTCTCCTTTGCCATCCACTTGGGTGTCAGCCCTGGCAGTGTGTGGGGAGCTGGGAGGTGCAGGAATGCCAGGAAAGCCAGGAATGCCAGGAAAGCCAGGAAAGCCAGGAATGCCAGGAATGCCAGGAAAGCCAGGAATGCCAGTAAAGCCAGGAATGCCAGGAAAGCCAGGAATGCCAGGAATGCCAGGAATGCCAGGAATGCCAGGAAAGCCAGGAATGCCAGGAATGCCAGGAATGCCAGGAATGCCAGGAAAGCCAGGAAAGCCAGGAATACCAGGAAAGCCAGGAATGCCAGGAATACCAGGAACGCCAGGAACGCCAGCAATGCCTGGAATGCCAGGAATGCCAGGAATACCAGGAATGCCTGGAATGCCA
>VXAX01007522.1:105396-132977 GCA_013399835.1 Leptocoma aspasia | reverse complement strand
GCCAGGAATGCCAGGAAAGCCAGGAATGCCAGGAAACCCAGGAATGCCTGGAATGCCAGGAATACCAGGAAAGCCAGGAATGCCAGGAATGCCAGGAATGCCTGGAATGCCAGGAATGCCAGGAATGCCAGGAATGCCAGGAATACCAGGAATACCAGGAATGCCAGCGCTGCTGGATCCTGGCTGGAGGCACAGCCTGGCCCCAGGAGAGCCTGCTCAGGCAGCAAGCAAACCTGGAGCCTGCCACATCCCTCCCAGCTACAGAACTGCATCCTAAAACCCAGAGTGGACACAGGTGAGTGTTCTCCAGCTTGTAATTACCAAACTGAGTGGGCAACTGAGCTGCCCTCACATAGCCACTTGGCTTTAGTGATTTTTTTATGCTTTATTTAATTTTAGCAATAACAAAGCCTTGTTTCCCCCCCCCCACACCCCAGTTTTCCTCTGTGGAATTAATTTAACTGTGGAATTTTTCTTGCTGGACTGTAGTTTTTATACATGATAGGTGCCCAGGTGAATATGTTATTAAGTTAAATAATCTATACTCAATAACAAGGAAATCAATTTTTATTGAGAGGATTGTCATTAGACAGATTTCTGCATGGCATTAATTAAAAAATTTCCAATTCCCTTCAGAGCAGTGTCTGCGTGTGCAGGTACTGTGCCTGCATGTACCTGACTCCCCTTGAGAGCTATGTTTGCCAATGAATTAAGATTTTAATTATCATTATTATAATTCCTGCTCATTGGAATGATGTGATTCAATGCACAAAGTCTGGCTGTGATGGGATCTGATCTCCCCCACTGTGTTATGGAAGCTTTTTGTTTCCTAACCCTCTGTAGTATTTAATTCCTCTTGTTTTCTTTGACTATGTGAGGTACCTGAAATACATCCATTGCTGGTGGGGCCTTTTCAGAATAAATTCAGAAAATTCTTCTCTACCACCAATTTCTGAAAAAGCATTGCAAATTTGAAGCATGGAAGTTGAGGACTTAAGATTTTATGTTTGCACAACTTGCAAGCTGAGTAAGGCTCAGTGGTGTGAACAGAAACCTTAACAGATTTCCTGCTGTGGATCTGGCCATTGAATGTTTAAACATCTGGCAGGAGTATTTATTCTTTTATTTTAAGTAGTACATTCCAGCCTTAACCTTTACTGTTCATTTTCTTTCAAAAGTATAAAAAGATTTATTGCTATAATGTCTCTTGCTAAGATGTTCAGGAGACTCGGCGCACTGCAAAAAAGGCAGAAATTATTCCAAGGGACTTTACCACTGGAAGTTTTCTGTCTTTCCCATAAGCCTGAGGTTTTCAAAACTTAGAAATTACCCCACAGGAGTTCCTCACGTTCCCCTTGGGAAGTTCCTTGCCTGCCTTGGTGGCCCTCCCACCGTGTCTTATCCAAGAATTTCCATGATTACAGATGCAGCGTCCCTAAGATTCAATAACAAACAAAATACATTATTTTTTGGCACCTTTTGGCACCTGGACTAGACCAGGAAGTGCAGACACATTCCTCTCTTTTGGATGTTTCTGTGTAGGGGTTGGTGCATCAGACCACTGGTGCACAGACTGCTGGAATGAACAATAGTTGAGTCACCAAAATTATTGTGAAAAGCTAAATTAGTGAGGCTGCTTGGGACAGCAGAGGACCAGGTGAGGAGCTGAAGCAGACCAGAGCCCAGCTGAGTCCTGGCACTGCTGGAATAAGGGCAGGAGCTGCAGAAATCCTTATCCTGGCAATTCTGCCAGCTGTTGGACAGCCCTGGCTTCCAACCCTCTGTAGCACCACTGGAGAAATCCGCCCTGTTTGTCCCCATTTGTCACCCACACCAGCGCTGGGGTCTCCTCTAACACTTCTCTCCAACCGAGGCTCTCACTTTTCACTCCACTACCTTAATTTTCAGCACCTTCATTGTCTTCACTTCTCCTTACCTGGTCAGGACCACCTCCTGCCCTCCATGGCTACAGAAACCACAGCTGGAACCTCTGTTTGACCCAAATTTTGTACCCAAACCAGGTAATTCTGGTTTATTCTTCCCGGGGCTCTTGAGATTTTTACTGTTGGCCATCTCTGACCACTTTGGTCTTTTCTCATCTTCTCATTTGGGTTGTAAGACAGAGTTTCACACTCTTGGGAACAAAAGCCAAGATCCTGGCTTGTCCTTTGACAGTGGAGATGGATAATGGGCACTTCAGTGCATTTTTTTCGATGCAAAACCAGCTGAGCTAACTGTTCCCATAAAAGTCCAATTGATTGCTGTAGGCATTATATTCACTCTGACAATGATAAAATGATTGCTTTAGTATCTGGCTGCGTAACCCACTTACAGCATGTGCACGAGGATTAGGAGAATGTTTCAATTGTGAAAATCATTGAGATGTAAATGTCATGATTATAATTTATCTCCATTAAAAATTCCATCGGCGGAGGGGAAATTAATCCGTGTGCTGTATGGAGTACCAGCCACTAAAAAGTAATATGTTACAGTGAAAACAGGGATTTGGGAGAGGAACTACATCAGAAAATAACTCAGGAGCACATTCTGGTGATGTGACAGGTGGTTGTCTCAAGGGCACTGCCAGGAATATTTTATTGGCTCCCCGTTCCCATGTGGATGGTGGAACATTTCATCTTCCCCTAATGGCAATCTTAGCACCTCCTCCCCTCCCCAGCACAGACAGAAGGCACTGTCATCATTGTGCTTTAATGCCCAAAAATGATTGTATCACCTAAAACTGCCATCAGCTCCCAGCACAAAAACCAGCCCTGAATTTTATTAATGGCACTGGAAAGACTTCCGTTAAATCCATTGATCCTCAGCTCACGTTATTTCTGCTGGAGTTGTTCATGGTTCTTTTATATTTCGTGTTTTCATTATTTTGTTTACTTGTTGATTTATATGATGACAGTGAAGTTTCTCTTTTAAGTCCTACATGTATTAGCTCAGTCTGGTATTACATTTCCACCACAGATCCAGAATTGTCTGACTAAATATTTACTGAATTTTTTTTTTTCCTCCTACTGTGGATGAATTTAATCTGTTACCTTCTCACAGATAAAGTTTTGGGGTGTTATTTTTCCTTTATTCATTAATTGTATAGTGTTCATTTTTAATTTTTTTTTAATCTAGTCTAAACAAAAACTGTGATTTCTGCTCCTTTTCATCTGTTGCCTCTTTTTTAATAAATTGTGTTCGGTTGGTTTGAAATCAAATATTTCAATTGGAAAGCAGTGGGTCACCACTGAATATTTCTAGATTGATGTTGATTAAGTGCAATATGTTTTATTGCTCTGAGATTTTTTAAAATTTTGTCTTTTGCTAGCATGTCAGCTCCTTGCCTGTGGTTCTCTTATAGGTGGAATAATCCCAGGGAAGTTCTTCTTAAAAGAAAATGAAATATTTGTTGTTTATGTTACATGTTCTATAATTGCCAAATCTCTCTTTAAATGCAGAATAACCACCGAATTTATTTATTATTATTTATTATTATTTTCTCTTCTTTTATGTTTTAAAGTGTGTTAATGATTGTCCCAAGATTTTTTTTTGGTTGTCTTTCTACTTGTACCCCCACTGGCAGGGCACAGTCTGCTGGTGTGGCCAGAGCTGACACCAAAGCTTTGTGACAGGATAAAAAATGTTTCATGATTTGAGAAGCTCTTATTAATTGCCATAATCTAGATATTAAGCAGTTTAAAGGCATATTTTTTTTTTCTTCCCTGAGTATTCGATTCCATTAGAAATCCCAGGATTTTGTCTGTCAGGTCTGTTTGAAAGCACAGTGGTGAAAAATCTGTTGGAACAGGAGAGGGAGCCCTGAGCCTGGCGATGAGGGAGGGAAGGGGAGCTCCCCTCTGCCCTGCAAAGCAGAGAGAGGGGCTCATTTCACCTGCTTCAGCCATAATTATCATCGTTTGGCCATAATTAATTATCATCGCTTGGCCATAATTATCATCGTTTGGCCATAATTAATTATTGTTGTGGTTTGTGTAGTAACAAAGGACTTTTGACAATAATATCAGAAGGTTAAATATTATTTATTAATGTGACTTTATAATTCAAAGGATTTGGGTTATTGTTTGTTTAGTTTGGAGTATCTGAAGCTGCTGCTTTAAGTTTTGTCTGAGGAATGCTTGAATAGCTTACACAATTAGAGATAATAACTTCTTATTTTATAGGTTGAAAGGAAGAAAACTTTTATCTTTTATATCAGGAGACAGGTAGAGAAATTTAAATGTTTTTGAAACATAACTTAGAGATTTTGTTTACAGAAACTTGTACAAAGACAGTAAAAAGACGCTTTTTCATGGGAAGATTTTTTTGCAGGCCTGCATGCAGAGAAACTTATAATATGTTCATGCAACAATTAATTATCATCGCTTGGTATCAATTGGTAGTTGGCATCATCGGTAGTTACCAGAAATTATGGAGTGACTGACTTTGGAAATTAAATAAGAACAAATAAAGAAGGCAGAGCGTGAAACAGGCATAGAGGGAAAGGAATTCTTTCCAAAGGGGAATGATGGGGACAAAACTTGCTTGGAGTGAATGTCAGAAAGAGCCTTTCCAGTTTTAATGAACAGAACTTTTTTGCTGTTCTGCTGTTGATGATGCAGATTTCACATTTACTGGCTGGAGCTGTCGCCTCCTCTTCCCTACACATCCATATGCTCATGGATATAGGTGCAGGAGCCCTCCTCACAGGCAGGAAACAAAATCTGGTGGCTGCTGGAAAAAATTGGCAGGACTATTTTTTTGACTAAATCTCCACAGGAAAGCGTCAGCTGCTCCATCAGGGCCTCTGAGCAAGCACTTTGTTAGAGGCAGTTTGTCTTCAGCTCCCATTGACTTTCGTTCAGAGAGTGTGGAAATGCTGCTCTGAGTTGTTTGGCTTCAGCTGATTGGGACTGAGTTATTCTGCAATTAAATTATTTGACTTTTGCTAAAGACTGTGGAGGTTTTGAAGGCTCCCATAAAAATAGGAAAATAAGCACAGTGAAGTGTTTCTACCGTATTTCAAATAGAAATATTTGTTCAAAATCAGATTTTTCTTACTTTTCGTATGCTGAAAGTGGAATTTTACCCTGAAGGAGAGCTGGCTTAGAACCAGGACTGGTACTTTGTAACCTCATAGGATCTGCCATCATCAGTGCAAACAAAAAACCTCCCAAAACCCCCAAAAACCCCCAAATATAAAGTCCTGCTGGCCTCTCAGAATGCTTCATTTGTGTTTCCCTAACAATGTACAATGAACAACCACATGGGATGCAGAGTAAATTGGTGCACATTCACTTCCCACCACTTGGGCTGGAATTCCCTGTGGAGCTGCGCACAATTCCCTGTGAATTGTGAATAATTAGGGTGTTCCACACAGGAGTGGTTCAGCTTGACCAACTCTTGGACAACTATCCCAGATTTCAACTGTCTGGCATGTTGAAATGGGTGAGGCTTTGGCTTTCATGCCACAAAAAAAAAAAAAAATAGCAGATGAATAGGATGACAAGGAGAACATGCTTTTGATAATATGGTAATAAGGACAAGGGTTTCAAGTCAATTGGAATTTTAATTTAGATGTTTGTTTATTTGTCTTATTTGCACCTGTGTTGAGGAAAGGGAAGTCCACCAAAGCCAGCTGAGCTGAAAACCTCAGGTAAATATTCCTTCACTTTATTGAAAACCTTTCCAAAAAGGGAACTTTTGGGCAGAATGTTGAAAAACACTACAGCATTCTGTAGCAAAGCTTATGAATGGAACATGCACTGGAGATTTTGTCCGAGGGGCAGGTTAGGTAATGGTCATGTCTCAATTTTTATGGTGGCAAAGGTTTCAGAAATATTAACAAGCTTTGGATTTGTTCTCTGTCCCCATGCTAGCCTGTGGCTCGCGTTTATGTCTGAAAATTGTGTGAGAGGAGGCTGTCAAATAAACCAAACAAGAACATAAGTGAAAGCTGCTGCTTCAGAAAACAAGGATGTCAATATAAAATGGTTTAGAGGGACTCCTAATGATCTGCTTGATCTTTACGGAACAGTCCTCAAGGATCTGCTTGTGCAGAGTCAAAAATCCAACCTCACTTTTCAGAGTGTTGCTCCATTTGTTGGTGTGTTTTACCAGGGAATGAACAGTTCTGTTGCTGACATTCAGAGCGCTGAAGTACCATTTTTAACTTAGTATAAATGCATATTATTAAAGCTTTAACAGCATATGGCAGCAAGTAATAACATCTGTGCCTCTCAGCCTCGTGCTTTCACAACATACTTGAGGCACATTTTCTTTTCAAAACTGTGTCAGAACCAAATAAAAGTCTGTTTCAAAGGAAAACCAGTCAGGAATGTCAAGTGTCATCAGCAGTGACACCAAATCTGGGCCCTGCCAGTCCATGAATAGTGCCTCAAACAAAGGTTTTCAGTAAAGTGAAGGAATATTTACCTGAGGTTTCCAGCTCAGCTGGCTTTGGTGCACTTCCTTCTCCTCTACATGGGTGCAAATGAAACAAAAAACCAAAAATCTAAATTAAAATCCCAATGGACTTGCAACCCTTATTCTTATTATCATATTATTAAACCCACGGTCTCATTGTCATTCTGTTCATCTACCTTTTTTTATTTTTGTGGCATGAAAGTCAAAGCCTCACCCATTTCAACATGCCAAGCAGCTGAAACTGATTCAAGTTTTGAGAGCCAAACCAAGCTCCCGGATCAAACCACTTCAAATTCCCAAGTTTAGACCCTTTTTGGGCATTCCTGACCCATGGGGTGTTCCACTTTTTGGGAAAAGTTGCTTTTCATCTCCTTGTGCGTTTGGTTGGCTTCACCATCTGGACTCTGAGTTTTGTAGAAGGTTTTAAAGATCTGGTTTTGATATCACCTGATGTGTTGGACGTGTCCTGTGCCAGTCATGAAGGAATTATTTAGGAGAAGGTGAGGTTTTAGACATTCTTCTCAAATAAAAGAGCATAAAGAACCTTAAAATGCACTTGAACAGTTTTTGGTTATTACTATTATTACTATTATTATTAATTTTCCACTAATGTATAATGTGCTACAGGAAGCACAAATCAGGACTGTTATCCAAATGTAAAATAATGTATTTTTGAAGCAGTTACTACAAAATGGAAGTTGAGGAGTCTTTTAAGTTTTTTTTCCCTCTATGAAGTGAGGTCCCTGCTTGTGCCACCTGTTACAGCACCTTGCTATGAGATCACACTGCTCTGCAATCCAAATTCCGATTTTATGTGTGCCTGCCTTGGGTTAAGGCTTAATTACCCCTTAAGGGGAATGATCCTAATTGACCCTTCTGTAAATGTGCTCAGTTCCTTAGGACACCAGTAGAAACTGACCTCGTTTTTCTGCCTGCATTTTGTCTACTTTCTGTTAAACACCTGTTTTTTGGTACTTCATTATCTCATATCTTCTCCTATAAAGAGAAAGAAAGAAGAAAAATGAATTGCTGGCAAAATTCTCACCTCACTCTGCAGAAATTTAACCACCTACAATGCAACCTATAATTGCCTTTTTTATCATCACTTTTTGGTCATAAGGCCAGTGGTTTTCCTTGAATAAGGAAAAATGTAGATTTTAGAAATGGTGGTCACTTTAGGAAAGTGAATTATCTTGGAGTTCATTTCTTGAAAAATATGTTTTGAATCATTTATTTTCTTAAAAATTGTAGATTTTGGCAATGATCAGACCACAGCTGCTGCCACCATGAAAAGACAAGCTTTTATGACTTTTGGGTCAGTAACATAGTGGGATGCTATCACTACTTGAAAAAGAATATTTTTATTTTGAGGCCTTAACCTCACTTTCAGGTAATTTGTGGATTAAGAAGGATCCAATTGTGCAAAATTGATTGAGTAGTATTTTGTACTGTGGCTCGTGGTGAATAGATAACTTGGTTTATGCAAGCATCCTGTAAGAAGTTAAAAATTTCCCTGGTACCCTTATGTATTTTAAAATACCAAATAAATAGAAAACAGGGTAATAATGGGTAAATAAAATAACGGTACCCTTTTAACGGGTAAAGGACCCAAGAGTTTTTCCTGTATACTTTGCAGCACATATTTTTAATGCATATAGAAATTATTCTTACAATCTAAAAGAACTAATTTACATGTGGGTTTATCTGAACAAGCATATTTTAAGTTATCATACTGCTGCCCACTGTAATAATTACTATAATGCTGATTTTGGAGGTTGCTCTGGTTGAGAACTACTTGGAATTTTGTATTAATATTAAGAATGGGATCATAAAGAACGTGATCATGTTGGTAGCCATGGCCTGGATTAATGCTGAGAAGTGTTTGCACAGTAAATATCACAAGTGTGTGCCTGTTAGAGGCAGATGGAGAACTGGGAGAAAGCAAAATTGATGTCTTCCTCAGAAAGGCAAAATCCAGGAGCTCTGATTTGCAGAGCATTGGCTTTATTTCACTTCTCAGAGGTATCTCTAGTGCACCAGCATGACAGGAGCCAGCAGATGTTTTTTTTTTAAATAATGATTCATCTCAGACCAGTCTGAATTCTTTATGTAACAGAAGGCTTTGTGGGGGAGTACAAGCTTTGTTATGTGTCTCTTGCTGCAGTTAATATTAGACATTAAAAAATACTGAAGAAACATTGATTAGGAAATTACACCGGATGAGTGGATAAGAATAAAGACTGATCCTACCCAAACATAAAAAAGCCACCACTGAGCAAGGCAGGGGTGGCTGAGAAGAACAAATGCAGTGTGGAAAACACCTCAGCTCTGTCAGAGCCTCTGCAGGATGGAAATTATCTGGCGTGGGGCAGGAAAAATCAGACAGCTGTGTTAAAATATGTGCAAGAAGGGGCCAGCAGGGTGTCCTCAGAATGTCATAACCTCATTTGGGAGAAGCTGTAGATGGGCACAGACAGATTTGTGGTCAAGCCTCTCGTTCAGCTCAGACCGTGCCCAGCTCTGAGCACTTCATTTCCAGACAGGTGAATCGGTCAGGAAGTGCAGCGTGGAGAAGGAAGAGTATCAGGCTCTATAATGGAAATTATTTTCTGTTTTACACTTTGTTTGTCTGTTTCCAGTCGAGGGAGGCAGAGCAAGACTTCTCAAGTGTGTGAAACACTCAGGGAGGAAAGAGGAGCGCAAAAATCTATTTAGATAGACAGGATGTGAAGGGTTTAGGTTGCAGACAGGAAGATTTGGATTAAACCTGGAAGGAAAGGGCAGAAAGACAATGCAGCAGCTTGCTCAGGGTGCTTGTAAAGCCACCAGCAGAAGGTCAGACCATGGTGGAAGGGCAGCAAGTGTCTGTCAGCACGGATGAAGTTCAAGCACTCCTTCCTTTGGGCACGGGAAGGCAGCAGATGACCTCGGAGCCTCCCCTCCTTGAGAGAAACGCTTTTCCCCTCCATGGAAAACGTGTCTGAGACCTTCAGAGAGAAGGCCCTGGATGCTGATTAACATGCCAGGGGTTGTTAGCATTAACTCGACTTAATCAGGCCTGCTGTCCCTTCCTGCAGGACGCTAACGCAGCCGGAGCAGCGCGGGGAGCAGAGGGCTGAGCCTGCCTGCCACCACCAGGCTGATTCCAGGAGGAAATGAAGCTTTTAATCAAGGCCAGGCAGCAAACTGGCCTTTAATTTCCAATTAGAAATCCTCCTGAACCAAACCTAACGGACTTTTGGGTGACAAACAGGAATGGTGAAGGTTGAGTGTTGTGTTTTACGGCTTGGCTGATCGGATGGGGCTGGAGCTGAGGGTGGCTGAGGAGTGCTTGGATCATGTGATGTGTCTTAATCACAAAATCCCAGTGCTTTGGGCTGGAAGGGACCCTAAATCTCATCCCATTCCACCCCCTGCCATGGTGACACCTCCCACTGTCCCAGGCTGCTCCCAGCCCCAGTGTCCCACCTGGCCTTGGGCACTGCCAGGGATCCAGGGGCAGCCACAGCTGCTCTGGGAATTCCATCCCAGCCCCTGCCCACCCTCCCAGGGAACAATTCCTAATTCCCAATCTCCCATCCAGCCCTGCCCTCTGGCAGCAGGACACAGCAGCAGCAGCTTGAAACGGGCACCAGGGCAGCACCGGGTTGGACCCCACACCTTAATATGGATTCACTTATTTCTTTCTGTGGTCTCTTTGAATTGACTTCCAGTTTTTCACACAGAATTCAGTAATGGTGAGAAAACACCACACTGGCTTTGCTGGGGGCTGTGCCTTTAAGGCCATGCAAAGCAAATGGGCTAAAGCAGATTTGAGAGTCTGTCTCTTGTCTAGATGATAATCTTGATTTTTCATAGAGTTTTTTTTTAAAAGAAAAGACTTTCCAGGCACCATCCATGTCAGGAAGAAAAGGATAACTCTCTGTGCTGAGCCCATTGTCTGGGTTTCATTCTGATTGTTGCAGGCTTGACATAACATATGAGAATTAAGAAATTTGAAGATACCAAAGCACTCCTGGCCTTTATTCAAACAGCAAATCCACTCAGAGTAAAACATCTGTCTATAGATGATGATAGAACTCTTTCAACCTCTCACACAATATCTTTTTAAAAAGAATTTCTTTTAGTTTGCTACTGTGAACACTCACAAAAGGAATTTCCTAAGAAAGTGTTTGCTTTCCCTTTCCATAGACAATATTAGGCAAATTTTTATGTCATGATTTCATTTATTATTACAAAAATGATCTTGCATGGAATTCATCAAGTGACATTCTAAAAGTATGAAATTGATCATCAAGAAAACATTGGGGTTTAATTAAAAATAAACTTTGTTAAATATTTGAATCAACCCTTCAAATTCTGTGACAGAAATCCAGTCCTCATTTATTTCAGAAGTTTAAAATGAATGTTTATTATGATAATAGAATATTATATAATAACATAATGACTCCTTTATCTCATACTGGGAAATATTTTTCTGATTCCTATTAGAATTTCTGAAAAATATGGAATGTTCTCATTTTGCCTTTTGGTTTGCTCATGGTGCTCCACAAATACAGGCAAATTATGTTCAGATGTGAGATGGACTCAGCCTTCTCTCTCTCCTAGATTTGCCTTTCCCACAAAACAGTGAACCCCAAATATTCTAAAGGCAGTGTGAGGCTGAGGCTCAGTTTCCCTCTCTGTATCTCATTTTGTCAGCTTGGCAGTGATATTTGTGTTCTCTGTAAAGCACTTTGAGCCTGATATGGAAAAATGCTCAATTTTTTCTCATTTACCTCTTACAGTTAGATTATCACTGAAATAGTTTATTCCTGTGTAAGCATCATATTTTTATGATCAGGATTTTTTCTTGTGTAAGTGTAATCTGTTTCTGTCCATGTACACCAGATATGAACATGCTTAGTTGGAATTTTCCCTGTTTTAGATATTTCTTGTGCTTACCTTAAAAACCAGCAGTGAAGAACTCTTTAAGTTGCTCCAATTCTATTTCTCTGAGACAGACAGTGAGTGTTACTTTTGCTCCTTTTGTAGTTGCAGCTGCTGAGGATAACTGTGACACAGCACATTCTTCCTGCTTTGGGGAAAATCAAACCATGCAATGCTGAAGGAGCAACGAGCAAATTTATAAATTCTCCTCTTATACTTAGAGAGCAAAGTCTTCTCTCCTTAAAAAAAATTATTTTGCCTGAAAAGAAGCAGGCCACGAGTCACACAATACCAGAATTTCGTGGCAAGGTGGTAAAAAAAAGTGTCCCTGAATCCGCTTAGTGTGAGACCTCGAGCTTTTAAAGTCCCCTTACATGGGTATAAAGGGACCTTAACACAGCTGAGAGCAGGGCTTTGATCTCCCTGAGCTCATACTTCAGTAATAAGAGCTTGTTCCTTACATAATCCCAAAGAATTAAGAGTGCAGCAGAAAAGAGGAACCCACCTGTATTTCGTGAGAGACAGGAAGAGCCAACATTTCCCTGGAGTGAAAGGGCTCAGCACAAAATGTTTCAATGGGACAACACAGGAGAAACGTCCCTGAGCCTGCAGAATCCAAAAAGGTCTCCAGGGAGGGATGAGATGGAAAAGTATTTTAGAAATGTTGGAAGGAGAGCAATGATGTTCTGACAATTTAGGCCAGAATGTTAAGGAGAGTCTTTTCAGAGGGATTCTTGTGGTGATTCACAATTTAAAAGCCCAATGTTGCCCTAAACACAAGAAAAATGAAAAAGAGAAATTAAACAATGACAAAAAAGGACCCTGTTGCATGGCAGAGAAGGGTTAGTGAAATAACAGGTAATTACTCCCCACTCTGCCATGGAGTTCATCAGAGAAGAGAGTGAAACTGCAAAATCTCATCATCAGAAAAAAAAACCAGCACTGGTGGTGTTTGCACTGTAAAAATCACCCAGTCCCCAAAAGAACAACAAAAGAATCCAGGCAAGTTATCCTGGTGAGAGAGTTGTTATTGCTGCCCAGGTGACAATAAGTGAATAAAATTAAATTAAACCAGTGAACAAATGTTGGGATGAGGATGATGTTGTGCCACACCGTAGTGGGAGAGACAAGGAGTTTATTTCAGAGCTGATTAATGGAAAAGCTCCAAGACCCCCAAATTCCCTTTCAGGACTCACTGGTGTCACTGTCAGGCACAAAACTCTTCTGACTTTGGTGTCTGTGTCCTATGGAAGGAGGGAAAGTTCTTTGTATTGTTCCTGCCAGTAATGGGATGTGGTTTTTGTGAAGTCATGGCACCTTCCTCCCACATATTTCAGCTTTGGAGCAGAGCATCATTCACAGGCTGTTCCTTCCTATGCATTCACTAAATACCTAGGAAAAGAATAGGTTTTGTCATATCATTATAATAATAATCACTCACAGACTATTCTCATAAGCTTAAACTCTAAATAAGCACTATAGGATTTGGCCTAATTACCCAATTTTCCCTCTGCTGTAGTCAGCAAAATCTTTTTCTTTGACTCTGTGGAATGCATGGATTTCCCTGTGCAGAAAGGATTTATCTGATTTTGGTTTTAACTGGCAACTGAACTGATTTTTTTCCCTACTAAAAATAGATTCTATTCAAATTAGCTCAAGATTTGTCAAAAATTGTCAATTCCACCCTCTAAAGTTTGTCCTTTTAGTCATTCTGAATTGACGAAAAGCTGAAGAGAAATCACACTTAATGTGTCATTTCACACTTATGTGCACAATGCCTCATTTATTATTTATTAATATGACATCATCTCATTAATAAGTGCAATAGAGTGATGGCACCATTGAACTCAGATTTAGCTGTAGAAACACCAGTTTGGATCCATTCTTGTGGTTGAACACAGCTTGGTTTTTAGTTGAAGAGAAAACCCACTGCAATTCTAAATCCAATTTTATTCTTCGCTTGATGCATTCTCTTTGGTTGATACCTGAGTGATTACATTTTATTCAAATTATGCTGTGTCTTTTCTTCAGAGCCACTCAAAGGGCTTCTTGCCAGTGTCCCACCAGTGCAGCTCCCAAAGTCATTCTGATCTTGAAGCAGTTAATAAATTTTATTTCTTTCAGCAACTTTGGGTTTAGTTTTGGAGACTTTGAACGTAGATCAAAATAAGGTGGTTTTAAGTCAATGTATATCAAAGCATGCTCTGAAATGTTAATTCACTGTCTCTGTCACTGGGAACAATTCTGTCAGAAATTCCCTCAGATATTAAAAGGAAAAAATGTTCTTGAGAAGGTTTCTGGTGAAACTTAAATTTAATGCAAGTTCCTCTCTGTATATCAATATCATGCAGTTCATGATAAAGTTGAAATGAAAGTGTGGCACTGGAGTTGTGCAGACTCATAATCATTTTGCTTTTAGAAAAAAGCAAAATGATTATGAGTCTGTGAATCATAATAATTTTGCTTTTAGAAAAACAGTAATATTTAACTGTGTAGGGTTCAACAAATGGATCCCTTACCTTCTTATGGGATAATGGGAAAAGTCTGTGAGAGCATGGGGATTGCTTGTTCAGGTAAGTTGTTAAGGAAATTAATTTCTTAAGGAAAATGTGTGTTGGAGCCATAAAATATGTTTCTTTCCAATGGCACTTGGTGGCTTGGCCACTCTGGGTTTGTATTTGGTGCATTGCAAGAGAAACACAGCGACACAGTTGGGACAAAAAAAAAAAAGGAGGAGGAAAAAGCAAGTAAAATTAATAGTAATAATGTAGAAGGCTTTTTCCAAACCATGTCCTAAGACTCAGAAATTGTCTTTTCACAGAGCATTTAGGAAAAAAGCATTTCCATGGAAAGGTTTGTACTAATTCTTGCACACTCTGTTATTTGAGCAGAATAGTTCTTTCATTTGAGCTGGTTTTATTGGTTTTGTCAGAGTTTTTTTTTAATTTTTTTTTAATGCAAACTGTATACAAGAGCCTTACATGGGTTTTTAACTTATTATGGACTTATATTTCTTCAGCTATTTCTCTCTTATCAGGAATGAATTTGGATTCTTGTGCTTTATCCTCCTTGATATCTTTTGGTCTTTCTTGGATTACAGCCTCTTACGTGTCCACCCATAAAACGTTAAAATTGACATGTTAAAAATATCATCTTGCAGAACAGTTTCAAGATCTGCAGGAATACTTTCAGCTATGGAAATGTAGCACCAAAATACCCATCCTGTTTACTCCAGGCATGTAAATTTTTAGAGGTGTTTGATTTTGGAGAGTCCTGCTGGGACCAGGGCACAGGATTTTTGGAAATCCCATTGCTCTGGAGTCATGGGCTGCGTATGGCAGGGTAGATAATTCATCTTTCAGTTTATTATCAAGGATCCAGGATTATTTATTCCTGATTCTCTGAAAGAATTGAGAGCTGGACTTGTGCACTGAGCTTGGCTTTATTGCAATTGTTTCTCCAACTCTACAATGTAAAAATAAATACCCACCATATGGGGACGCAGGGGAGGTTAATTAATTAATATTTATAGATCACTCTTAGACATTTTTATGGAAGTGACTATAAAAATGCTTATACAGATGAGGCTATAAAAATGGGAAATTGTATACCTGCTACTTGTAAAATTTTGGCAGTAATGGCACGTACCTTGTTTTCAGTATTGGCTCTGCTCTTTTATGCAAAGCCTTCATTTAGAAGGGGACCATTTTAATCTAGTTTTAGTCACCTAAAATTTAGCTGTGTGGTCTAAGGCAGTAATTAGTATTCCTGCCAGAGCTGGAGCAGAGAATTCTGCAAATCTAAGAGGCCAACTTGATGTTCATTTTTAGGTTCTGGACATTTTTTGTGACAAATTTCATCTCTGTAGGAGAAATGTCCAGTACCCATCAGACCCTCATGGCTCTGGCACCTTTCTGGAGTTCAGCAGGTTGCTGATGTTTCTGGACTGGAACTGCTCTGTCCAGCAGTTTGGCATCAAATCCCTTCAGATATTCTCTTTATTTACTTGTAAGCCAATGCTAATTCCCAGAAACACAGCTAAAATGCCTGTACTATGTAGATAATGGAAATATGTATTATTTGTCATAATTCATGTAAGGAATACACGAATGTGTGCCTGTTTATCCTTTATATTTTTAAAGAACAGTTGTGCTTTTTGCCACCTAAGAGTTACGGGCTGGAACTTGCCTGTGCAGGACTGGAAGGACACATTTTCTTCCTTGAAACCTGAGGAAATTTCGCTACAAATCTGAGTGTGCTAAAAATAATAAACCTCTTAGCTGTCACACTCGTCACTGAAATATTTTCGAGTGCAGCCCTTTGCATGAGCAATAACTAAAAAGCTGGTTCCAAATCTCTGAATCAGGGGAGACAGACAGGGGAATTCTATCCTTGGCTTAGGTGACAAGCACTTTCAATAGTTTGCACTTGGCAACACAGAAGAATTTGAGAAATTGCATTTTCAGATGGTTCCAAAGGAATTTTGCTTCTGTTCATTCACAAAGTAACTCATCTCTCTCACAGAACTAAAGATCAGCATTGAGTAGAATGTAAGAGGTGAATACGAGTTATAATCACCCCGAAAGAAAAACAAACTCTTTTATTTTTTCATCTGGCATTTAAAATCTCAGAATCTCAGAATCTGGCATTTAAAATCTCAGAATCTCAGAAATGAGGTGCACACTCCCATTTTCCCACAGCAGGATGAATCCCCTCAGGTGTGAGGTAGGACTGCCTTAAACCTGAGAAGTGTAAGAAATTCTAAACCACGATAAACAATGATTTCCTTCTTGGAGGATCCCTTTTTCCAGCAGGATAATGATCTATCCGTAATGAACCGTGCCTGCTTGTTGGGAAAAAGGAGCAGCCACAGTTGTTGCTCAGGCCTCCTGTGCATCCTGTCTGACAGCTCAGCTTGTTTTTCCCCAGATGTCTGGATTTGCTTGTAGGGAAATGGCAGAGCTTATCTCCAGCCTCAGTGCTGTAACGTGATAAACGTGTTTTCCTTTCTGCACAGCAGACAGAAATGCAGCCCTGCTTTTAGTTCATTCCAAAAGAACTCTGAGCTTTGGGGTAATCCTCGAAAAGCCAAGGAACCTTTTCCATGGAAAAAGCCAGCCCTCCACCTGTTCTGCTGCCTCCTGTACCTGTGCTAGGTGAGCACAGCCTGCAGGTAAGTCACATTTCCAGGGAGTTCATGAGTGATCGTGAGAGAGGTTTCCATATTTCAATTTTTTTTTAATTTTTTTGAGAAATATTGTGCATAGAATGGATGCTATTCATTTCTAATGACTGTAAACACAGAGAAAAAGAGAAAAGAACCACAAAGAGAGCTGTATTTCTTCTGATATCCCTCAGACTCTGGCACAGAATCTGATATTAGCACTGAGTTCAGGTAACTCTTTTATGAATGCACTGCAATTGAAGCAATAAACTGTTATTTTTAAGCTCTATTTCTCACCTTTTCCAAGCACTTTTTCTACATAACGAGTTTATGAATATGTCTGTATTTTAGTAGCTCGAATTGATGGAAGCAGCAATTTAATATTGATTTCCAAACACAAAAGCTCAGCCAGTCAAACAACTAATTCACCACTTTTCAGTATTAACAGAAAAGCTGTTGTCAGTAGCAGCCAGCTCATAGAAATAACTCTGCAACAAAAGCAAATATCTTGGCCTGAGGTGAAGAGAGAATAAAACTCAACAGAAGAAAAGCATTGATGTCACCCGTGTGTTGGTGACATTTGTAAATAAGGAGGGGCAGGAAGGTAAATAAAAGAGAAAAGAGCTGGTATGGAAGTATTTTCTAAGAAAAAGGAAGAATGGGATGTCTGGCAGGGCTTAAATTAATGACAGGCTTAAGATGATGCCTTTTAGCTCAAGATTTGGGGTTTAGGAAATCCTGGAAGGTGTGGGCTGTGTGAGAAATCATTTACATCCTCTAAAGGGAGCACACCCCGGGATCTCCCCGAGTCCCACTCTGGTTTTCCACCCAAAAATCTCCGTGGGGGCAGCCAGGCTGTACCTGGTGAGTGGTCAAAATCCCAGATTTATGGCAAATCAGTCCCTAGAATTGGTGTGAGTGGTGACAAACTGGTGTGTGATCAATGAGACTCTTTCAGGCAGAATAATCTGCCCTTGATAGTAGGAAGGATGTGTCTCATGTCAAATTGAGCAAAAAATGATTGAGAGATGCCACAGAGCCCTGGGAACTGACAGGGCTGCTTTGGAGCTTTCTGGCTGAGGTTATAAATATAATAAATGAATCTAAATAATATAAATATAATCAACGACAAGCTGGAGATGCTCCCATTTTGGAGAACACTGGGCAGCTGAGGGGGAGAGAGAAGTTTCTGACGAGGAAACAGAAAGAAAAGCAGAAAATTCCTATAGATCACCCAAATGAGGCCTTCAGTTTCCTTTCTTATTTTAATGTAAGGTAAATTTTTAGAAATTCTAGAAACTTTAACGTTTTAGGAAAGGAAGGCACGTGCTTTCTTTCTGTCACGAAGTTTTGAACTTTAATTAACTTTCACCAGAGGGTGAGGCCTTAGATACCGAGAGAAAGCCTTTAATAAGTGTACAATGGCCAATGGCACCCCTGCCATCTGATGGAACCTTTCCATCCATACCCAAAAAGATTTATGTTCTTATGAATAAATATTATTTGGTTACTAGATGAAAAATGGGAGCAAAGCTGAAAACTATAATTCACTGTTGTTCACCTAAGGAAAGTCCTGCAGAAAACATATTTCTGGATTATTCCAAAAGTTCATTTAGTTGTCCAAAAACTGATGCTATTTTCTGTTAGAAAACACAATAACCTGCCAAATTATTTAGACCTCTATATAGAGGGGTTAATTTAGTTTTATTCTCATGCAGAAGTTATAGAACTCCAGCATGAATATAATAAATAAATAGGAGCAGGTCCAGCACTACAAATTATATTGAAGTCAAGAGAAAATATAAATTAACTAATGTTAAAAGGAGGATCAGTGTGTTGGCTGAATCATCAAAAACTGGTGGGAAAATATATAGAGAAAATGACTTTCCCTAAACTGAATTCAAGGTAGCAGAACAATTTAAGAGACTGAAAAACCATACAGATATTGAGCCAAGACATGCTTTAAGTGTTGACCTTCTCTAAAATTCTGAAGATATTTTCTTCAGTCTTCTGGGAAGGTGGATTTTCTAGAGCATGAAATGCGAATCAAGATTTGATCTGAATCCAGACTTTCTTCAAATTAAAAGATGTATTTTCTATTAGGTAAAAGTCAGGACAAATAGCAAAGAGCCAATAAGCAGTGTAGGATAAGAATATCAGGAATTCCACACTCCTGTATTTTTCCTCTCTTCATTGGAGTAGCACAATGCACATCAGGCCAGGCCTATCTGTGTCCTGTCTAAGTTTGGGGTAATTTTGTCGTGAATTTGATAGAATTAATGACTTTTGGTGATCATGTTCATAAATATGGGGCCAGTTGGCAAAGGGATGGGCCAAAATAACCACTCTGGTGTGCTGTCACTGTGCATTTCCAGAAAATATTTCAGATATCTAACAAAGGCTTTATTCTGGATATTTGATTCAAAGTGTTGAGAATAACCCATCTTGTGGTTTGTGTCTGATAGCATCGATTTAACACTTTGGAGAACATTTAATGCCACAGGGTTATTAAATATTTTTAATGGATTGATCCATGCAGCTGATGGGCCAAGAATTATTTAGTGCTCAATGAAAAAATATTGAAAGTGAACACATTTCAGATGATCAAGCCTGATCATCTAATTCCAATTTTATCATCGATCACGATTGATCAGTTCATGAGCTGCAAACACAGTGATATTTTACTCAAATATATTATCCCTGTAGATTTTTTTTTCCCCTGTATGCCACAAATAATGCTGCTTCATTTTCTCCAGAATTAAAACCTGTATTGCTGAGAAATAATGAGCACATTAGTTATGTGCTGACAAAAGCCCAGTCCTCTGTGGTGGCAGAAGTGGAGCCTCTCTCTCATTACTGATTGCAACTATTCACACATCTTAATGCAGGCACCAACAAAAGTTGCCAAGAGCACTTGAATTAGCCTTTTATATTGAGAAATGCAGCAAAAGAGACTCTTGCATATGAAAATGTTCACCAGGTGGCACAGCAGCTTTGCTTATATTAACAGAAAACTTTGGGAGTAGTTTGTGGCTGGTTGAACTTCTGTGGGCCCAAGGAAGGCTTGGTTCCACTTTCAAATTTGATTTCAGAGCTTGTGTGAGCTTCTAGCATTCCACTGGCTTTGTTAAAATTTATTTCCCTTGCTTCCTCCTCTGTTGGATTTTGCTGAACAGTCATGCATTTTCTGACATTTTTCAACCTTCAAGTTCAGGACTGTCTGCACTCTGGGATGAGCAGTGAGCTGGAAATTTAGGAGTTCTTGGAATATTGAGTCATCTTCTCCTTTGTTTCTTTACATTCAGTAATCACCCCTGTTCCTTTCACATCTATATCTTGATATATGTATGCATAAACCCACCCTTCTGGACATGAATGTATAGGAGAGCTAGTAGAAATGCATTTAAAACACCTAAACTAAATTTGTGACTAATTTTTTTGGGGAAAAGGATGTCATTGTAGTGACATTATGGCACCATTGCCAGAGGTATTTAGCAGCTTTTAGCAGCTCTTGAAACCACCTGTCCCATTTTGGTGGCAGACTTTTAGATGAAAAGAATATTAATTATTGTGGCAATTCAGAGGAAAGCTGACAGGCTGCAAGTGGGACTTGGCTTTGCTTCTCAGGGAAAATCCAAAGGAAGGCCCTGCAACTCTTATGACATAATTAACTTCTTCTTGCAGCCCTCCTATATGCAGGTGTTTACATTATGCAAAGTACACACAAGCCCAAGCACCTTCCTGCAGAGAAATCAGCAGTGAAATTAAAGGAGAAGTTAAAAGATTTCTCAGTGAAGTGTGTTGCTTTGGAATCCTTTATGTGTGGAAAGGCTGGGGATAAAGATTTGAAAAGTTGTGGAGTCGCTGTGAATCTGTAAAGAATTCCATCACATCATAGAAAGTGTTAGATTGCACTGATGAGCCAGGTGAGGGATCATTTATTGCCAATCTCTTTTCTCTGGAGCATTTTTGACAACATTTCTCCCATCCTACCACAGCACCTTGCCTGTGTAATATATGTTCACACCTATGTGTGAGTTTTTAGATGTCTAGACTTATTTTAAAAAAATAAGTAACTGGAATTCACACAGTGGCACTAATTTACCGCAGATTTTACTGAATTTAGTCCAAACTGGACTAGTAAATATCAAAAAGCGTGTGCCCAGAGGAACTGAAACGTTTTGATCCAACACATTTTTGAAGGATGATTGGAATTTCAGAGCAATTTCTTCGTGTCCCGAGCCCAGAGCCTCAGGTGAAATGTTGATTAATGTTGTGCTGCTCCATTTTCTCAAGGACAGCCTTGTAGAAGTGACTGTGAGGGCTGACTGTAAATACCCAGATTACAGATGTCTGGAATCAGCCTGTTCCCATCTGACTGGAATAATTTCGTTTGGTTTCATATTCATCAGTGCTTCATATGTAAAGTTCAGTGTTCTAATCTCTGGAAATGCAGTGTCTGGAAAGTTTAATTACAAGTTTTTACCTGCAAATGAACATCTGGAGCTTTTTGGAGTTGTATCAACTTCTCTGTTAGAGTTTCTCTCCTATTTGTTTCTCCTGTGACTTCAGCGTTAATTTTGCTTTGGAGAAAGCCTCATATCTTATGATTATCTGGTTTTGATTAACTTTATTGAATTGCTGAGCCAGGGCCTCCTTTTCCATCTGTGGTAGAGAATCTGTAGCAGGTAATGCTGCAGCATGACCTACTTCCAATTTTCAGCCACAGAAGCAGAAGAAACTGATTAAAAATGTCAGCAGCAAGGGTAATACTCATTTCTGTGGGTTCAAAATCAAATTTTTCCTAGCACAGGAACTCTGCTCCATTAAGGACTCTCAGAAAGTGCAAATTCACAAACTTCCTTCTGAATCATGGTGGTTTTTTCTCTAGGAGGTCTCTGTGCTTCATTCCTTCTGCCTAATAAGTATTTAAGGACTAACCTGTACTTGTGTGTAAATAACAGTAACAGAAATGAATATATGTTGAGAAAATGAAACTGAAAACAGGAGTCCCACACTTTCAGCTAAGAATATCCTTTTTCTCCACCCATTTCAAGTAAACCACCCTTCCCTCAACCACTTCCACTGCTAAAATTGTCATTCTCCAGCCTCTCTTGGACTTAAACACGATTGAGTTAGGACAGTGTCAAAGTTTGTCTCATAGAGTGTAAAAATAAATAAAGGATAGATTAGGATTAAATAGAATAAGGCAATAGGAATGAGATAGGAATGAAATGTAGAATAGGAATGAAATTAGAATATAATAGAATAGAATAGAATAGAATAGAATAGAATAGAATAGAATAGAATAGAACAGAACAGAATAGAATATAGGAATACTCTGCCTCTCTCCTGGAGCTGCAATAACAGCAATGAGAGTTGAAGTCCTCTCTTCCCCCCCAATTATATTCTCAAATGTAATGTGGGATGGTGGAAATAGTTCAGATGGCCCAAGAGTGCTGAGCTGGCTTTTTGAAGTGATGAATTGCTCCCAGCTCCAGCCACGGAGCGCAGGCACAGAGCCAGCAGCTGTTTGAAATGGCACTTCTGGAGAGCACACAGAGGAGGAGGGAAAGGAGGAAACCTTTCCAAGGGAAAAATGCTTCAACCCTGTGTGCTGCAGAGTGTTTTGTACCTCTGCCCAGAGTGCCAAGGACTGGCCATTCCCATAAAATAAGATGCTGAGCAAATGAACCATTCATCTCATCACTTTGTTAGCTCGTGCATTTCTGTGCTCCTCTTCAGGCAGGGAAAAAAATGCTGGTTGGGATAATTGTGTAATTAAGTAGAATTGTTTTCCATGGCTCTAAAAGGAAAACACGATTGGCTTCCCACCTGTTCCTTCTGAGGAGCTGTGCCTGTCTCAATAAACTCTTTCTCATTTACATGAGAATAAGATGGAGTACAAGCTGCTGAGTGGTTTTGCTCTTGAGCAATGAATATCCTTGATTCTAACCTGTGAATTGGGCTCAAGAACACAGGAACTTCAGGGCTGCAATCAGGATTCCAAAGGCACCCAAGCACACCGTATCTGTTATTCAACACTATTCTGTATTGGTGTTTTATTTTCTTTACTTGGTCTTGGCTTTGTTTGGTTTATCTATGGTGGATGTTTATAATTTCTCCAAAAGGAAAAACAAACAAACAAACAAACAAACAAACCACCACTCCCGGTTAATTTATTGAGTTGACATTATCTTATTGGTAATTACAGTCTGAACACTCAGTAGCTCTAAGGTAAGACTGACATTGATTTTTCCATCAGGGGCCACACCCGGATTGCATCAGTGGCTTCAGAGCAGTGGCAAAAGTCAATTAAGTGCCTGGTTGCTAATTACCTCAGGTGACTGGTAATAATTCTCTATATTCATGTTTCTATACTCTAAACCTGATCTGTAGATACAGCTTGCAGCAGTGTATTTTTATCATGGCTCAGGATCCATTCCCATGTTTAGCTTTCAGATTCCAATCATCCCATTTGTGCTTTCTATGATGCCCTAATATTAAAACCAGAGCTCTGGTGTTTAAGTTAATCCTTCTTTTTCTTTGAAAAGAAAACAAAGGGATGAAGCAGAAAGAATAAAGTGGCACAAGGAAATTTTTTTTACTATAAAACTGATACCTCTTACTCTCAAAATCATCCCATCTGTTGTGATAATGAACGTAATGGGAAAGAGTTTTAATTATGACTGGCATAACCATCAGCCACAGACTTGCTGTCAGAGCTGACTAAAATGAGTATATAAAAAATCTGCTACCCCACATAAACAGGGATGTTTAGGTATTACAGCTTGTTAATTACCTCTTTATTAAATCTCATCCTTCTTTATCATTGTAAAAATCTTTCAAAGAATGATATTGTCATTACAGAAGTGCCAGCTCTGATGGTGCTGTAAGAGAAATTGAAGTATCTAGAAGAATGCTTCATATTTACATGTATTTTATACTTACCCATGTGAAGAAAATCTATTATCTTCATATAAATTGCATTTATCAGCTTATCTTTGTATTATGTTATGTACTTATGCACACATATATATTTGTCACACAGAGATTTTCTCAGACATCCTTTATGTCTTGTGCTCTAATCAGACAAAACAATTGATCTCCAGCCAAATATGACACCAAATACTGATAAAATGCATTGAACATACCAAAAAAAAAGTTCACAGATAAGAAGAAAATTGTTGTAACTAACTTCATTCTGAGATATTTTTCATTCAACCACTTTAATTACAATGTGCTGTTCCTGTGTGTCATTGCAGCTTTTTATGCACACACATTATATATTGTAATGATCCCATGGAAAGAACTATATCACATGTTAATTGGACAAAGGGCCATATCTGTAAAACTTGGTTTCCCAGCATGTTTAAATTTTCTTTAGTGAAAATCTCTACTCCATTTCATAAAGCAGCAAATCTCCATTCCTCTGAATGACCCTAAACAAATCTTTGCTACATTAGAGCATACAGACACCCAGCTGGAGGGTTTTTCATTTATTTTTCTTGCAAAGCACACCTGGCAGAACCCTCAAATCTGGGACATCTCACTGGGAGCAGGAAAAAGAACACTTAAAAAATAATTTCATTTACTTTAAGAAGAGGTGATCCCTAAAAGGTGAGTTGAAATAAGTCACAATGGAAGTCACAGTGCAATGGCTTCACCTTTCTTTTTGATCTTTATTTCCTTCTTTCTCTTCAGTTTACGCCCAGAATCAACAAAAAAACTTCTGTTCAGAGCCTCATCCAGTTCACAGTGAGTGAGAATATCTCTCTCTTGTTAAGGCTGCACCAGTAAAATCAGAAATGCAAATATTCCAGGTGCTTAAAATGTATGAAGAGATCACAGGGAATTTGTAATGAAGCTATTGTGAGTTTGTCCTGTGAACCTTAAACTGCAGCAGGAATTTATAATTATGATGTCTACCTCTTCAAATGAAGAGCTGAGAGTGTTCTGCATTTTTAACTTGCTTCAGCCCAAAGTGGACAAGAAGAAAATCCTTTTGAAATGGCTTTTTTTTTTCCTAGCAGAAATTCATTTGGCCAAGTTACACTTAAAAGCAGAGGAGTACTCTGATATATACGGTACATTTTAGAGATCCCATCTCAAAAAGAAAACACAGATAATTAAATGATCACAAACTGTAGTGCAATTAGAAGACTTTGATGAAAGATGTGATTTAAGTAATACAAGTTTTAATGGCAAAAAGAGCAGTTCTCCACTCAAATGCATATTAATCATCACAGTATGTGTGCTTTGTTGGCTGCTGATAAACTGATTATTTCTTTCTTTCCTTCTTCGGTTCACTCTGAATAAACATCTATTCCCCAATGCCAGCCATGGCATTGAGTGGAAAGAATGAGTCCTTCTAGAGCCTGACTGTGCCCAGCAAAGGGTGCAGAATCAGCACCACACCAGCAGTGTCTTCGCCTTAAAAATAGTGGCAAAGAGTGGAGTGAAGTTTGGGACCAGCAGACAAAGTTGAGAAATTCCATACCAGAGTGCAGACTTTAAAAATTCCCCTTTTTCCCCAGCATCCAGCACTTATTTATTAATTTACCCCACGAAATGTGCTAAATGAAGAAGGGTTTGGTTATTTCTGGCAGCACCAGCAGGGTGGGTTGGCTCTGTGAGAAGGAAAATCCTCCCTGGGGAAGGGGCTCGGGACTGGGCTGGGTGTGGGAGCTCTCCAGGGTCCTTTGCAGAAGAGCTCGTCTGAAATTGTGTTGTTTGGTTCTTTTTTTTTTTTTCCTTTTATATTCTCGGTATTCTTCACACATATATTTGTAGCTCTGTAGTCTGTTGGTCAGTGACTCCTTTTCCCAGCACTTTTCCATGGCCTTTCCCCAGGCAGAAAGACAAAAAATTCCAGAGCTCCAAGCCCCAGGGGTACAAGGCCCCAGTGCTGCCTTGGTTCTTCCTGGGAACCAAGGCTGAGAACAGCTCCTGGAGATCCATCCCATGGGCAGAGCACAGCCAGTGCTGAGGGGGGCTCCAGAGAAGGGGCTCGACCTGGGGTAGGAATTACATCCCCACTTGTCCTCCTAATTGGTGCTTTTTTATCAATTATGCTAATTTCATAAAAATGTACTCCTAAAAATCTGCTTTAAAAAAAATCCCAAAAATGTAAAATTTCCTAAAAGTGCTAAAATTTCCTAAAAATGTGCTATTTCCTATAAAATGTACTCACTCCTGGACATCTTTTGTGGACATCTTGCCATAACTGCTCCTGAAGGCCTTCAGTAAAGATCCCCTTTTCTATTACCTCCTTACTAAAATCATCTCGAGTTTCATTTCCAGGTTGGGAAAAAGGCAACAAAACCACCGAGGTGGAGCAGGAGCAGCACAGATCTGACCTGCAGGTCTGTCCCTCCCAAATCCCCAGGGTTTGGCTGCTGTGTTTTTGGGGTTCTGTTCTGTCCAGCATCACCACGTGTCTGGGAGGTGAATTTCAAAGTCATCCGCAGACAATGCTCTAAAAATGATATTTTTCCCCCCGCTGCACAGTTTTACACATTTTCTGAAATTGGATTTCCCTTCTCATTTTCTTACTAGCTGTTCAAAGGCCTGTTTTGAATTAACACCTCAGTCACTAGGATGTGTTTGAAAGTAAATGTTCCATAAAAATGTAGGAAGGAAAAATTATTAACCTCCCATAACAAGTGAATTTTCCTGGATCTGGGGGTTATATTGTAGCCATTACATTATATGAGAGAACAGTCTTAGCTGTGGGGAAAAGGCACAGACATCTGCAGCCTGGTACAAGTAACAGAATTAAACACAATGGGAACATAGAGAAACTGGTAAAAATTATGCTGTTGGATGCCTCAGTGAAACCAAATGTTGCATAACACGTTTTTTTGTTTTTGCAGTGCTTCAGCATTCAAATTAATTAAAGAATCTTCCAGAATGAGGTGCAATGTTGCTTTGGAAATACATTGCTTTAGCAAGCTGAAATGGGCAACTCAGCATCCTTCTGTAAAATCAGTCTGTAACTTGTACCAATTAGAGCTGCTATGCTGTAAATGAATTTTTTTAAAGATCCTCCTTTCAAAGAGCCTTTTTTAAATCATAGACTCATTAATGCTTTTGCAGGCAGTTCTAGTAGCACACCACTGAAGCACATTTCGGTTGGTTATCAGAGGTTAATAAGAAAGAGATGATGAAATTTCACACTGATTTTCTTTTTCAATTCACAGTGGAGAGGAGCTGTCTTGTTTTAGTCCAACCATCAGAAGAAAAGGGATTAAAGCCACCACACAGCATCAAATCTGTCGTTGTTACAAACGTCCATTTCACGGGAGACAGAGCCAAAGATTGGACTCCGAGCTTAAAGGTGGGCTGATTTCTAAGAATTAGAAATTATATATATTTAGATCATGTAGATGGAGTTGTAATTAAGAAAACAACAAGAGAACAGGTGGAGTTGCAGCAGCCATTTGGAACCTCTTTAGGACAGACAATAAAGCCAAAAGAAGAGGAACACTTCCCTTCAGTTTAACCTCACCTGTGATCAGCACAGCATCATCTCCCCTCAATTTGGGCCAATGACAAAAAAATTTGTAGCCTTCAGCGTTTTCTTTGCTGATTTAGATCCTTCAATTTGCTGAAATAAGAATGTTTCACAACAACTGAACATCAGCTGTTGGGGTCTTGTGCTGTCCTTACCCCATTTGAGGGGAAAATGTGATGGACAAGTGCTGCAGTTTGAGGTCTGGATCCACAGATGGCTGCTGACCCCAGGTAATTGCAATAGCTCAGTAAAGAGAGGCTCATCCCATAAAAAACTGAGAGGAAAAGGGATGTTCATAAGCATTCCAGCATGATTCAAGCTCTGTTAAGTGACTACCCACAACCGCTGTGCAAGGAAGCAGAAAAGGAAGGAAGGGCCACTTGGTCTGAAATATGCCCAGAGGGATCTGTGAGCATGAAAAAAGTGCACTGCCTTGGAACTGAGGGAATTTATGACTTCTTAAATGATGCTTTGCCCCTTTTTTTATGATGTGGGTAAAGTGTTTTACAGCACATTCATGACCATAACTCTGGGTGGGGTTTTTTTTTG
>VXAX01007522.1:0-95425 GCA_013399835.1 Leptocoma aspasia | reverse complement strand
CCCATCCTGCAGAAATCCCACCCTGCAGAAATCCCATCCTACAGAAATCATCCTGCAGAAATCCCATCCTGCAGAAATCCCACCCTGCAGCCTGCCAGCACCACCTGGAACAGGTCCTGCCCTATTCCATCCACATCTCCATGACAAACTGGGAATGTGTTCCCACAGGTCCTGCCCTATTCCATCCACATCTCCATGACAAACTGGGAATGTGTTCCCATCTCCCATCCTGAGGCAGGCATGGATTGCTTCTGCTGCCGTCCCAGTTTGTCAGGAGGAGAACCTGATGGATCTTCACAAAGGCACCATCAAACCAGTGCAGTTGGTTTAAAAAATCTCAGTGATTTTCTGTTACTCTCAGATTTTAGAACAAATACACTGAAACATGGGAGGAGGACAGAGCTGCATTTTGAGGTTGTTGTGGGTTGGTTTTGGCTTTTTTTCTGCAATATATTATTCTGTTTGTGACTAAGATGAAGAAATACCTTTGTCCCTGTTCCAGCAATGCTATCTGTTCCAATCACAGATTTTTTTACATGATATTTATATTTAGCCTAAAATATTGAGACTTGGACAGACTGTACAGACTTCAGAACTATGTCTGTATCTGTCTTATTTATTTGTCCTTTGAACAAATGTTTTCATAAAAAACCAGGAACTTGAAAATACCAGCAGTGACAGTGACTGGAATTAGACTGACAAGTTTGGAAAGACCTGAAGAGATCATTTGTTCTGTCTCCCCATTTTCTGCATAATTTTCCTTTTCTCTGTGTTGGGGTGTTTTTTGGTTTTGTTTTGTTTTGTTTTGTTTTGTTTTTTTTCTTTTGTCCCTGCCCATGGCAGGGGTGGAATGGGATGGGCTTTAAGGTCCCTCCACCCCAAACCATTCTGGGATTCTTTGATATGATAAATATCTTTGTGGACCAGGATGTTGGTGGAGTCTTCCCAGCAAACAGGCTTTGAATTCACCCACTGTTAGACTAAACAGAAAGAAAAGATAATGAAACCCAAATATGAACACTGGGCAGTACATTACACCCATTTCCCAATTTTCTTATAAGAAAACCAATTTATTTTTTCTTTCATAAACGAGAGTTCTCTTGGACTTGTAAGGAGAGAATTTGTGATACCAGAGATTGGGCCATAACAAAAGTATTTTGGAGTTCTGGGTCCATCTACAGGTAAAATAATTTTGATATTTTATATGGTGAGCTACATGGCATTAAAGAGCTGCAAACAACTTCATTACCCAGATAAACTCTGCATGGCTGAGCCCAGTGGAACTCCAGGAGGTCACAGTAGCAGCAATTTTGGTTGACAATATTTTAAGAATTTTTTTCTCTCCAGAAGCAGCTCTGATATGAACTGATTTCCTTACCAAACTTTCCTCAGGAAAATTTCCAGGTTTTGGAAGCCAGGATCCATCAGGAGGAACTGGAGCTCCATTTCTGTAGGAGCAGTGGGAAGGGCAGGTTGGCAAGGAAAGGCAAAAAAAGCAGCATGAAGAATGTTTCCAATAATGCTTTTGGCTATTTGCCTGGCTCCAGAAGTGACTCACTTTCTAAGGAAAATTGATCTGTCTTCCTCCTGATTTCAGCTGAGATGGAGTTCATTTATTCTATTACTATTGCTATAATTATTATTACTGTTATAATTATTAGATTTTACATTATTTCAGTTATTAAACTGTTATCTCAACCCACAAATTTGACCTTTTTGTGATTCTCCTCCACATGCCCTGGAGGGGAGCCTGGGAGTGAGTGAATCACAGTATGGTTCTTGCTTGTTGAATGGTGTTTAACCACAAGAGCCTTTCCACAGGAGCTACAAAAAGGTATTTGTGTTCCTCTCATAGCCACTTTTCAAGTTAAAAATTTTGTCTTTGAAGACCCAGTTAGATGGGATTTTGGGAAGGGATTCCTCCCTGTGAGGGAGGGCAGGCCCTGGCACAGATTCCCAGAGCAGCTGTGGCTGCCCCTGGGTCCCTGGCCAGGGCTTGGAGCTCCCTGGGACAGTGGGAGGTGTCCCTGCCATGGCAGGGGTGGCACTGGGTGACTTTAAGGTCCCTCCCAACCCAAACTTTTCCATGATTCCCTGTGCTCAGGTACAAAAAATATCGACCCTACCTGATACATCTTCAGAAATTTTAGAGAGAACAAGTAAAATTCGGGTAAGGTGAAAGTTTAAAAGAGTGGTTTGCTCATTTATGCATTCAATTCCTTCCAAGTCTGCCTCTTAGCTGTTCTAAGTCATTATTTGATTGAATGTCTCTGTCACATATAAATAATTTCACTCAAACACTGTTGCCCAGCACCCTCAGGTCTTGCTGCCATGGCCTAAATGACCCTGGCCAAGGCATCAGCACTGATTGTTGTGACTAATTTTTGATTTCATCATTGAAGCTGTCATAATAACTCAACCAGACCTTGAAGCACAGCTGATTTCCAGTTAAAAGACAAATAAAAATTAGAAAGACCTTGTAACTTTGGAGAGGAATTGATTTTTAAAAGTCAGCTCGAAGAACCACAGAGAGGAAAGCTGAGCTGGAGGACTCGTGTCTCTGCAGAGCTGGATCAGGGGACCCAAGGGATTTCCATGCTTCTATTTAAAAATGAAAAGTGTTTCTCAAGGGAAGGGACTGTGCTTTCCAAACATCTGCACATGGTTTGATGATCTTCATGATTGGATGGCCACAATTACTGGATCTGGGAGCACAAACAAACAGAAAACACAGCACAACCCCCTGCCCCACCTATCTCTGCACTCCCTGCTGGAACTGAGGTGCTTGAAACAAAGGAAGCCATAAAGAAAGAGGAAATGTAGCTCAGGAGAAAACTCACAACTTTAGGCTGTGCTCTTCTGAGGAAAGAAAATTTCCACACGATGAAAATGGATTTTTTGGTCTTCTTCAAGAAGTTATGGAGGCATTCCTGGGAATAACCACATCCAAATGCTGTTAAACCATGGCTTCTGTAAGTTTCCTTTGGAAAATATTTTGACTACAGAGTGGAGGTGTTTTCTTTACTCCTCCCCCTATAGAACTATGTCAAGTTTGGGCAAATAAATTTCAGATACAGCTGCTGTGGTCTGTTCTCAAGTGTACCAAAAGTTGGAGAAGCTGAAAACTTTTTTCTTCCTTTTTTTCTCTCTAGAACACTGTGCATTTTTATAAACTGTACCTTGGAGTGAATATGGTAATCTCAGCCTTCGGAATGGTGAGTAATGTGCCAAACAGCAGAGACACGAGATAAATCTGTTTATAAATCAGCAGGAATTTACTGAAGTGGATATAAATCCCAGTGAGATCTAGCAAATATTGTGCGTTATCAGGAAGGCAGGTTAGATTAAATTCTCAAATTCACTCCCTCAGCAGCCTCATCAGAGCCAAAGGCTGGACAAAGAATTGTAGTGGCCTGAGTTAGAAGCTTTAAAGCAGAATTCAGTTGTGAATTCTCAAGTTTTTTGCTTATAATGTTAAGAATTGTAAATAATCAACAGTGACAAGCAATTAAACAACTTCATACTCTTAGCCATATTTATATCTCCATGAATTATTAATTGCCTGATAATAATTTGGGCTAAAAATACCAGGGTTTTGTTTATAAATGACAAAATCACTGAAGTGGAAATAAAGATGAGAAACATGACAGAATTTAGCATTCAGGAACATGGTGATTTAAACAAGAAATTCATCACTATGGAAAAGGCTCTCAACGAAACATAACCCTCCCTTACTGGAATATTTTTTAAAAATATAGAAGATATGGAGATTCCTGTAGCTCCGTGGCATGGATGTGTTGTAATCAATCAATAACTGCTTGAACAGATAATTGGCATTTTCCAAGCTTCTCCATAGGTGAGAAAAGTCAAATGAGAGTGCTTTTGTACTCTTACCTTATGAGATATTTAGTCTTGTTCACCCCAGAGTTGGGGGAACTTCCAATCTGATAATTTTCCGTATGTCCAAAATAATCTTGTGGGATAAGAAGGAAAGCATTGCAAACACCACATAAGCCAGCAATCTATTAAAGAGCTGCTCCTTCCTGGTTTTATTTTACAGATTACAGTTCCCTCCAGCTAGTTAATAAAGAGCCCATCAGAAATGAGCAATATGCACAGATTGTTGGGACAGTTTAGCCTGAAAATCCCTTTTTTTCCAAAAAGAGACTGACCCTGGCTGGTCTATGGTTAATGAAGGCATAATGACAATTATTGTTCTTGTTATGTTTGTTAAATGAGGCTCGTCCCATTCTTAAGGAAGTGGAGAATGTGAATTTCCTTCTGTCCAAAGGAGAAGCTGAGCATCCCCAGCACTTCCAGGAGAAATCAGCAGCAGCCAGAACTCTGTCTCCATGATCTGTTATTTCACATCATTTAGAGGAGGTCAGGCTGGTCCATGACCAAGGCTGTGTTTTGCACTGACTCACTGCAGACCTGATTAAAAGAAATTCTTGTCCCAGACAAAGTGAGCAGGCTCTCTGTGCATTGTCAGAAAAATGTCACTTCAGGCAAGTTGGGATATTTCTGGAAAATCCCTCTCGCTTTTTCCTGTCACGTTTGGTGACCCCTGTCACAAGTGATGGGTGGCTACAATATAATTATGTGGATTCAATGGCACCACCATGTACAAACCCATTGTCTACACAAACCCTGCAGAACCATCTTGTTCCTGCTGGTACTGCTCATTATTCTCATTTCCTCACATTTTTTTGGTGAGTAATTTAAATTACTGCTCTGTGTTCAAAAAGACCTTTATTTTTTCACCTTCTTTTCCCAATTTTCTCGGTAGGTAACTATAGATAAATGGAACTCTTGCCTCAATCTTCTACACTGAAGTATTTTCTGGTCACCACACCAAACAAGGCTGTTGGGATCTGGCTCTTAGGTTTCCCAAACATGATGGAGGACTTTGATCTCTTGTGAGTGACATTTGGGCTGCCTCATCTGCAAAAAAACTGGTGACATCACGAGCTGCTGCAGGAAACATCTGCTCTTGAGGTAATTAAATTTACTTTGGTTTTCTCCTCTTCATCCATGCTTATTTTAGCATTAGTTGAAAGAAATTAGTGAACTTAATTTTTTTTTTCTTTCCTTGGGATGATCAACTTCTCTGGAGCAAAACCAAATCAGATCCAACCTTCTTGAAAAACATTGAACACACCTTTTCCTTGCATTCCCCACCCTGATCAGCAGGAGGAAAAACTGCTGTTTAGTTTAATTAATGGAATATAATCCAAGTTTTGAACTCCTAATTTTAGTTCTAAACAAAATGCTTGACGCTGAAGTTTAGAACTCATTTATATCCCAGTATTTTAGGTACCTTGGTTCAGAGCATATAAATAATTTGTATTAACTTTAAAAATTATTACACTGAAGTAGAATTGGAAGCTGTCTATGATGACAATTGTGTTTTGAAAGAGGAATTTAAAAAACAAACTTCTAAAGCTCTTCTTTCTCTAAATACCCAACACAAACTCAGACGAAGAATTAAAGTGGGCTCTGATCAAAAGAATTAATTGGTGCTGCCATGAAATTTTAGTGTGTTTATAACCTGTATTATTCACATTTTTTATTTAATGTTTTCAATTTATTTGTTATTCTGATAAGTTGTGATTATTAAAATTCTTCTAAAGCTATTTAAAGCTTAAATGCATCTCTGAATTTTATAGAGAGGCTTTGTGGCAAATCCTGAGTTTGTTGCTTATTATACCAGAATTAGACTGGGGCAGACTCTTGTTGTCTCATTTCACAAAACAATGCAAACTAAATATTAATATCATTGAAAGCTGTCTGTGGGAAATCTTGCCACATTAAATGTGCTTTTTGGTTTAATTCCTTCTAGTGTTGCATTAAAATTCATGAACATCTATGTAAACAGAAAGTTTCCTTTCATCATTCATTAAAAATAACAAAATGCACCCAAACAGCTGAAATTCTAACATCACATGAAAAATTTTAATGCATATATCCACAAAATTACAGATACGTTCCACGAGTGGTTTTGGGTAGGATCTGTTCAGAAATATGTTTGCTTTTATTAAATTCAGCTGAATACTGAAGTGCAGTGAAACAAAGTGCCCAGTAAAGACAAATGAGAGGATAAATTATTTAATGAAGTGATCTTGACAGCTTAATTAATGAACAGGTTTCCTTTACATGAGTTAAATCTTCCATGCTCTGCCTTGAACTGCTTGAAAAAGTTTTCCTGGCAGGCTCTACTGCTGATTCCTTCTGCCCTTGATAAGAGACACATAACACAATTATTCTGGTTCCAAACTTTATCCAGGACATAAGTTTGCCAAACAAACAGAGTTCCTACAAACAACTCCTCCCGGCTGACATTTGCTTTAGGAGCACACAAAACAAAAGCAGGGGAATTAAAATACCACCAGCAGGAGCCTGAGGAACGTTTTGTCCCCGAGGGTTTGTAGGAGGTGCAGATTTTGTTGTGGCTGCTGTCATTGGCACTGGATGCTTCTGTCTCCACGGGTTTGTGGGGCTGGAGCTCCTTGGTGAGCTCGTGTGAATTTTACTGAGGTGTCAAAGCGGATCAACGTCAATAAACCTTGTCTGGGTGCTCTCACCCAGGGAAAAGGAAGGGGGAACCCAGGTGCGAAATCTGATTTGACTTTTGAGGGAAGCTCGTATGTTGCGTGAACATTTTATAAGTTTCCCTGCATGCAGGCCTGCAGAAAAATTATTCCCATGGGAAAGCTTTTTTTTACTCCGTACAAGATTCTATAAAGAAATCTCTGGGCTGTGTTTCAAGGACAGAGGTTTCTCTGCCTGTCTCCTGATAATGGGAGATGGGGGTTTTTCTTCCTTTCAGCCTATGAGGTGAAAAGTTGTTATCTCTGATTTTTAAGCTATTCCAGCATTCCTTGTACGGAGCTGGGAGCAGCAGCTTGGATTGCTCCAGACTGGGCAGATAATAGCCCAATTCTCTGAGTTATGGAGTCATGTTAATAAATCATATTTAGCCTTCTGATATTATTGTCAAGAGTCCTTTGTCACTGCACGGACCATGGCAATACTTGTACTTTGAGTTTTATCTTTCAAGTGCTCTAAACTATTCCTGCCTTGACAGGAAGGTGTGGAGCTTCAAGCAGGAGTTATTTGGGAAACTGTGAGCAGATGGAAAAAGTCACATGAGAAAGAGGAAATTCTGTATTTCTCTTATGGCCAAGGCAGTACCAAATTACTATTAATAATTGCCAGCAGCAGGGAGTGTAGGAAGAGATGGTCTCATCAACTGATGGGGATTTTATCCGACTTTATGGGAACACGAGGGAGTGTTGAGTGCTTTGTGAAGATCCCGTCCCTAAGGAGTCAAGGTTGGCCTTAGCAGAATGAGTAAATGGTTGTATTCATCTTCTCTCTCTACTACTAAATTACGCTTTTCCCTGAAACTCCGGTTATAGTGCCAACTTCCTCTGAATCCAGGCCAGAATTTGAGTTTATAAATAAAAATAATGAGTTGTAACTGGTATTTAAGGCTCCTCTAAGGAAACATTTCGTAGCCCAGAATGTCAGAAACATGTTACACAAACTCTTTGAATTTTCCACAGCCCAGAACACACCACTAAACTGATATCAGGATTATTCTTAATCTAGCCATACTTTTTGGCACACCAAGTTAAACCCTCTGTCCAGAATCCATCACTGGTTTACGTTTGCTTCGCAAAATGCTTCTTACAACTAAGGAATTCTAATGGTTAGAACACGTGAGAAAATACATTTAATTTGGAGAAAAAAGAAAGAAGCAAAGGCAAAGTAAGAAAGAAAAGAAAGCAAATTAGTTTTAACAGATGAGAAGTAAAATATTTTAGACATTTAAATAAACAGTGCTCTCTAAAGCAACTTCCAAGCTTTTCTATTGAATGTATAAAACCCCTCCAGCAACAGTTTTAGTTTCAACATGGGAAGAAGGAAGGAGAGACAAAAAGCTCCCGAGTGCTTTATTAGCTGCCAGCTCTTCTTGGAGTGATAATAAATAAAAAATATTTCTCATGAAATAAATTTAATATTTCACCAGGAAAAAGTGATTCTAAATTTTTTATTCTCATGACTGGCCTTAATGACTTAAATTTTGAAGGCTCTTGTGATGCTTATGAGCTATGAAACTTTTATACTCATGAAAGAAATAGAGTAATTTAAATTTTGTATTCCTAGAACCTTGGGATGGAGTGAAATGAGGTGGAGATTGAATCAGATGTTGAAGAAATGTCTTCTAACAACAATTAAAATTTCTTCCTCTGGAAACCTGATAAAAAAGTCACACATGAGAAAACAATCAAACAAAATTATTTGTATAAATTTTAAGCAAGGTTCAGCCACTGCCATAGGTGCTCCTTACAGATGTTATAGATTTGATATTTTCCTCTGTTAGGAACGAGACTTCCTCAAATACACTTTCCATCCAAATCCTGTTGGTTGGAGGGTTGGTGCTCTCCACTTCTAAAGTCTCAGTTTATAATTATAACTTCAAATGTGTTCCTTTAAATCCACATGGGCTATTAGAGACTGGATTTAAAAATTATATATATATATATATAAAAATTCGTGGAGCATAATTTACTTAAACTCCACCTGAAAGAGCTGATCCTAATTGTTTTAAGTTTTCAGCTAGAGCTCAGTTTAAGTTACTTTTAGTATTATACAAAGCAAGGAAGCAGCTAATGAAAAAGAAATGGAACAAATTAGAATGAAAATGAATTTAAGTTGGTTTTTTTTTTTTTTTTGGTTTAAAGAAACCTTCCCAGTGTCTTTAGGGCAAATCAGGTTAAAACAAATCTTCTGCAGTCGAGTAGAGTAATTTGTAACTTTTTCTTCGAGTGGTCAAGAATAATTTCCTCTGGATTATGTGATGAAAGAGGTCAAAGAGTTCATCACTGCCTTAAATAAATGCCAGAAAAGCTCCGTTATTCCAAATGGCAGCAGAACAGGTCTGCAGCTCTCTNCTGCCCCAGCTCTGACAGATGGCAATGGGACACACACCTATCTTACAATCCAGGACACTTCCCCCAGCCCAGGACTCACCCCAAAACGCCCTGTGCTCTTTCATTCAGGAGGGACGAAAATCATTTTTCTCTTGGAGCAAAACAAGGCAGAGGGGCCCTGTTTCCTCTCAGCTCTTCCCGTGGGGATTTAGGGAATTTGTGGGGTCATTCAGCCCTGTCTGGGGACAGAACTGGCACCAGGAGGAGCTGCTTGGCACTCCAGGGATGCATTTTTGCTGCTCTCCAGCATCAATAATCCACAGAAATGGGGATTTCCCCCTTTAGCTGGACAAAACCTCTCAGGATTGTGTTCTCCAAGGTAATTTTTGTTTGGGTCAGAAATGGATATTCCAAGCTGTCACAGGAAAAAGAACTCGAAATACTTTCATGACTTAAATTTATTTTCTTTTTTAAGGATCTTGGAGCTTATATGAAAATAAAACCAAGAGGAAATTATTCTTAGTCTCATTCCCACATTCTCCCTATACATTTTAGGGAGTATTTCTGTGATTTACATCTAGAGAATGCAGATTCCTGAATTAATGCCTTTTACTGGTGGTGCTTTTCTACAGAGTTTATATGACAGTTCTTCACTTTTCTGTCTGAATCTTCCTGATAATATTTATGGGAATCTTCGAGCCATTATTTTGAGCACGTGCAGAGGAAATGGTGAGTTGATCAGATGTTTTTTGTTTTTTTTTTTTTTTTTCCAGAAATCAGCCTGACAGTTCCCAGTTCCCAGGACTTTATCACCCAGGCTGCCACAATCTGAGCCCTGCACTGCTGAAACAGTCAGATAAAATAACCAGCAGAGAAAGGGAACCATCTCCAAAAGCTGAGCTGGAGATCAAATCTGACTTTTTATAGAGGTACATGACAGATCTGAAATGAATATTATTCCAATCCATTGGAAAAGTGAAAAAGAGAAGTAGAATGGAAAATGAAGTGAAAAAGTGAAAACCATTTCTTAAATGCAGCTGGAGAGTTGTACTTGAAGAGCATCTGGATGATTTTGAAGCCCAGGTTTTAAAAGTGTTTAAGACTTAATTTCTTATTAAAACACTTCATGTTAATGATACAATAATGACAGTCCTGGAGAGAAGAAAAATACAGAAACCAGGGCATGAAATTCAGTGTGTTTCAATGGATCACACTTTGTGGACAGTGCTCCGTTTAATATCTATATCTGAACTTATAATATTTAATTAAAGAATTCCAAAAAAAAAAAAAAAAAGGCCCCAGAAAACCAGCTTACTGTTTTGTTTCATTGAGGCTTCTAACTGATCTACATAGCTTCATAAAAGGATGTCTTTATTCAATTTTTTTTTCAAAAATAGGTTGTAAATGAACATCCAAGTTCTGCAATACAAACTGAAAAGCCAACTCATCAAATTCACAAGGTAAGAAAATAACCAATGTTACTATCACTTCAAATGGACTTTCACCAAAAAAATTTACATTTTCTTCTAAGCTAAAACGTATATCTTCTGGTGACTACCACATTTTTAATTTTCCCATAAAGGTGCAGTTGAAAGAAGGAAACACACTTTTAAACTCTGAATTTTTCTGTTTCTTTTTAGTTTTTTTTTTCATTGAAAATTTAAAAAAATCCAGAACTGCCTGAATACATTAGGAATAAAATAGAATTTTAATTTCTTTATCAGTCATTTATATTTTTCATCCAATCTGTATAAATTGTTTACGCCAATGCTATCAGTTCTTGCACCTGTATTTACTGACACTAAATCAGTAGTAGAGAACAGAGTAATGGAAAGATTGATTTTACTGACCCTTCCCATTTGGAAGATGCTCCTTGCAGAAGGATCAGGAATTCCTTGACAATTTTAACATCTAAAGTTATTTTATTAAAATCAAATTCTTTCCCCAACCCCAATTTTAATTTTATGTTTAATCTGTGATTTTAATTTACAGTCTTGTGACCTTATTTGTTTGATTTCTTTCTCCCAGCCTTGAGCTGGAAGCTTTTGTTAAATGAGGAGTCTCAAAGATTCAGACAAAGGGACCTTCCTGTGACTGGAAATATGAAATACCACAACCTTCCCTGTGTTAAAGAGAACATTGTCTTACAAAACCATTTTGTGCAATATTAAAAGAAGATCCAGTGTCCCGGGCTAGGGAGATACCCACAGAATTTCCTGTCAGTTATGGCAATGCAGAGCAACCCAAATGAAAAATAAACCCACTGAGATCATAATTCATTGTGGATTCGGGGCTGCAGAACAATAGAAATTTAATTACTCGCATTTCACAGGCTGGGCAGGGGGAATCCAGGAAAATTATGGCTCAAGGATGTGGTTTGTCTCGTTTAAAAAATCACCTTTTTTATGTGCAGTGTCTACAGCACTGCTGTAGAGCCCAAATGACTTTTCCCTCTGTATTATCAGTGCTGCCCACCCAAATTGGGTTTAAGGAAGTTCCAGCTGTACCCCAAACACTCCCCCTTTCCTTTTAGACTCCTTTTCGTCTCTTAAGGACTAATTATGCACATGTGTTAATTAAGCTAATGGAAGTGGCTGGTGGAGGCATCTTCCCTCCCCCAGGCACCCAACAGCTCTGCAAAATGAACAATCCCTTGTTGGAAGGAAAAGGGAACTGAAGGGCACAGGGATTTTATGGCAAAGACTTTTAAATAGCTTTATTATAAATACAGTTAGCTCTTACAGAACACATTTAATCCAGCTTGCACACAACCCAACGACCTCACAAAAATCACTTTTTACTCCATTGGGCTTGAGGTTTTTTAATAACACTTTGGAAATATGAGCAAATTTTGCTCTTTTCTCAAAATGAACTCCCTCTTGTCATTTTTAGAAATAAATAATTGATGTGTCTCTCTAGTCACTTATGAAAATTCTCCTATTTTTTTCCCCCAAATAAGTATAAACTCCAAACTTTCATTTATTTTTATTTTTACCCATCACAGTTCTTGGGATATTAAAAGTATTGCAAAGTTTGTGCATCTCCAATCATTCTGTCTTCAAGGTCGTTGTTCAGATCTATGTCTGTACCCCTGGGTGTACAGATATTTGTAATTAAGAGAGAAGCCAAGGAAATGTGCATGGCCAGAGGAGGCAGGATTCTCTTAAATCCTCCTATATTTGGTTGGATATAGTAAAAATTACCAAAGCTTGGGCGACTGTGAGTTATTTCACAGGCAGAGAATTTATTTCAGTTCCACCTAAGTCAGGTCTTTAGAGATTTGACCAAACAGACCAAACAGAAAGGAATTTCCAAACCCCTCCCTGCAATAAAATGTGCTTTTCTGCAGGTTGGCTGAGGTTCATCACTCTGTGCCTTAATCAGCTTTTCTCCCCTGCAGTGACAACCTTGACTGAAGATTTTGGTGGTCGCCCTTCAAGGATGAGAGGCCACCCAGAGAGCTCCATTCCCAAGGAATCCCAGGAATTCCAGGGAGGAAATGGGGGTTGGCACTGCCAGGGGTGAGGGCAGGCTCTGCAGGACCTGCCAGGGGTGAAATTCCCCTTTTGGTCACTGAGATGTTTCTGGCTGATCCCTCCCTCACATCTCCACAGCAGCCTCAGTGCTTTTATTAGAAATATTTGAAAATGTTTTGTTCTTCCTCAGACCAAGAACTGAAGAGAAGAAAGAAAACCCAAATCCTGATTAAAATATACCAAAATCTCCTTGCCTACAATAGGGGTAGGACCTGTATAATCTTCTATTTCAACTAAATTTACCTTTTTTTGCAGTGCAAAACCTGCCTAAATGGGTCCAAGGCAGATTTGTAGTTCAGTGTCAGAAACCAGCAGAGTTTCCAGTGAAACAAAGAGAATATTGTGTAAATATATCCTGAGATTATGTACTTTCTGCAAGCTTGATTGCATATTTTAATTGCACCACGATCATTAAACACATCTGCTTAGAATGATTCTATTTTTTTTTAATTAAATCCAAATTCTTGGTGTCAGACGAGAATTCTGATGTCACATTTACAATTCATTAGAGTCATAATTAAAATGTGCAACAAGACTGGAGAATTAGAGAATATTTAATTTGAGAAGGCATTTTGTTGCACTGCTTCTGTGACAAGTTAGTCCAGGTTTCTACAAGTAAATTGTGGATTTAACAACTACAAAAAGTTGTTGGAACAGGAGGATTTAATTCCTTTAATAACAAGTCCATGGATGTAGGAATGATACATAAATAATTTTAAAAATCCATATGGTGTGAATGATTCCACCTCAGTCTCACAAGCTTTTCAAACAACATCACAATGCAGAAAGAATAAATCACTGAGGTTTAATCAAAACTGGTTTTGATGTCCTGATTAATTCAGGCCACGGAACAGGACAGAACCCAGTGATAACTTGTCCATATTTGGTGACGTTTTATCCTAAACCAAGTATTCTACCCAAGTTTTTCTAATATGAAAGGAGAAATAAATAAATAACAACAACCAACGAGAAGGGAAATGGTTGGGACCAATGGTGGTTTAACCAGGGGAATAAACAAAATTAGCAACCCCTCTCTGATGAGGGGGTGAGGATTTAAAGAGCAAAATTTGGCCTTTTTTTTTTTTTTAAGCCACCAGATTGAAATTATAACAGCAAAGATGAAACTGCATTTGAAGCAAATTCTTTTGATCTATCCAATAAAAATCCAATTAAATACTTTCTCCAGAAGAATACTTGTGTTTGGGCAGGGTGGTGGGAAGTGCATGTCCTGCACAGGAGAAGTTTTGTCTCTACAGAAAACGCCCATGGTGGAAATTCCATAACTGAAGCTGCAGAGTGGATTTTTAACCTCTCAGCCAGGACAGGACTGATGAGGAACAGAGAACAGGAATATTTTGGGGATTCCTTTGGTTCTGCAGTCCTGACTTGTGTTTTTCTCTGAACATTTTCCTTGGTTTCTCTTGAAAAGGGGTTCAGATGAGAAATAAATCTGGTTTCCTTCTGAATTCCAGGCAGTCACCCTGGAGGGTTATTCACTGAGTCCACACAAATAATAATTTGTATGAGCCAAACAATAATATCTGGAGTAAACGTTTAAAACTTTCGTCTCACATGATGAACTCTTAAACCAAACACTGATTTTTTGCTTTCTAGGATGTGAAGTTGTTCCTGGCCAATTAAAAAAAAATATTCCTCCAAAACTTTCACAATTCGTTTTGAATCCAGTGAATGCGTGGACCTGGTTCAGAGAGTTTGATGCTGTTTTTTGGATGCATTGCTGCACTTTCCTCTCAGTGCTGATCCCCAAATTCCACTTAAATGAGTGTACAAACAGAGGTTAGTGACAGGAGGTGAGGGAGGGCTACAAACAATTCAGGAATTGTGAGTGCAGCAAAACCTTTACAGAGGTGACAAAAATAAAAATAACTGTCTTTTGTCTGAGTGGAAGAAAAGCTGGAGAAAACCTGCTCTTTCACAACTGGATGATGAAGGAGATATTTTTATAGGTTTAAATACTACCAAATGTATTATTTACAGGAAAAGGGATTTATCTCCTGACAGGGAAATAGTCTGGATTTCAGCATGGGACTTTTTCATTGATGCCAGTAAAATATTGTCTCTAATAACATCCATGCTATTGAAATTTTATGCTTTGTCTACATGCTCTGTGAATGACTAATTAAGAAGTTAATATATATGATAATGACACTTTTTTCAGATATCTTTCTATACATTTGAATTAAAAGTTAACTCGTTTTCAACATAAAGGAATTATATTGAAAAGAGTTTTAGCAATGAGATCATTCCACTGGAAACCAAGGCTTGCACAGAAATTCTCCCTTTTCAAACACAACTCATAATCCAGCAAGTTTGTAAGTTCTCTTTCATTCTCTTTATAATAGAATCTGCAAGTGATAAAGTCATAAAATGATTATATTTAAACCTTCTACTGGAGAGAAAGGAATGAAAATCCCCTGGTTAAAACAAAGTTCCCGTGTGTGGTTTCTCTGGTGGAACATTTTGTTTGACTCCCCTGAGACAGAAACTCTCCAGCCCATTTTTTTCCCTCAAACATTGCGTCTTTTAAATCTTTTATCTCTCAATTCCAGCTTCAAGTTATCAATTCCTCCTAGGCTCAGGTAAATTTCTTATATATAATTCTTTTTTTTTTTTTTGAGACAGGTGATGCCTCAGAACTTTCTCTTTGTAGAACTTAGTTGGGTTTTGTTCGTTTGGATTTTTTATAATGTCAACTCGGAGTTAAAACCATAAATTCAGATTTTTTTTTCAAAACCATAAATTCAGATTTTTTAAAAAATGAAATAGGTGTGTGACAGCCCCATTTTGAGTTTCATTCTGTTCCAGTCTATCTCTGGGCCTCTTTGAGCCCCTGTTTGTGCCCTGTGCCACCAATAAAATATTTGCATTCCCAGTGAATGTTTCCCTGCTGTGCTGCAGAAATACAGCAAATATCTGCTACTCCCTGCATTTATTGAATGAATTTCCTCTCTCATTTGTCACTGGTAGCTCACAGATATTTAAATAATCTGTTTAGTTCTGAACCTTGCACCATTATAAAGAAAACTTTTAAAAATGGGCATATATATACTGATTGTCATCATAGTTATCATAATATTTATACCTTGTCTACTTCAGTATATCCAACAAATAATTGCCAGTTGTTCTTCTTCGCAAAGCACAAGTAATTAGTTATTAAGTAAAAAGTAAAAATAATTTAAGTATAATTTCTTCATTAAATAGTTTTCCTTAAAAGACCTTGTAAAGATACAGGGCCATTTTATAGCTTGTTAGTGAAATCCTGTAAAACTCACAATGTATAAAACTATAATATAGATAAAAAATAATAAACATTTGAGTCCAAACAAAACCCACCATCTCGAGCTTTCATCCCAACCCTAACCAAAGAGAAAAAGAAAATAAAACCACAATAAATTCTGTTTCTATATCAGCTGATAATTTAAATAAATTTCATTTAAATTTAGATAATCTAAGGGATTACAGCAATGTCAATAAACAAATCAGATGAAATCCTCATCCTGTGAAGGCAGGAGATCTGTTGAACACTAAAGCCTGCTCAGGGCACTGACAAAACGTGACTTTTTGGGCTTTCTTGTCCCTGGCATGGTGCAAAGCCACCCCAGCCCCAGCTGGTTCCAAGCCAAGGCTGTTAAACAAAGAGAAAAAGTTCATTAGCAGAGCACAGAGCCTGGAACTTCTGCTTCAGCTGGAAAATGGGTGACGCAGCCACCTGCTTCCACGTGTCCGGCTTGCTGACAGATCCGGCAGGCGGCGTCGCGTCAGGCGGGGCCTCCCTCAGCGCTCTGCGGCAGAGGCTTGAGTGGAGGTGCCTCAGGGGAGGAGCGTCGAAGGCGCAGGCTAGTCCAGGAGGGTAGAAGGAAACACCATATAGTCGGCAGGTTTGGAGAAGGAGGGTTTATTTTAGGGTAGTGGGATCAACGGCGAGGAAGGGGGTGCCGGCTAAACGGCACCTGTACACTGGAGTCAACAACTTATATACGGGATACAGCGACCAATCGAAGACAAGCAAGGGCGGAGGCATAGGAGGGGTTTGGGAAGGATACAACCAACCGGGAAACGATAGGGGAGTGGTCAGGAACCCATGTCCAACTGGGGAACTTGAACTGGGGAGATTGACATGGAAAGATCTAGAAAACTAGGAGGAGGAAGGGAGATTGACAACTTTCTTGAGGGAAGAGGGTTGACCCAAGATCTTGATAGACAGGGATTAACTGGTGAAAAACAAGTCCATATAGGGTTATACACCTGCCTACAAGGGAGGGGCTTAGGAGATTGGCAATTAACAGAACTTGCTAAAGGCGGGAAAACAGGGGAACAAGAAGGAATACAAAATGGAGGAATGAAACTCATTACATAGGAAAACCAGTTGCATGCCACAACAATCACCGCAACAAATGGGCTGGAGTGTTGCAGGAACAAACTGATTTCTGTGTCTCAAACTCCACCTTTCACTGAGCTCCGGGGATGTGGGGACTCAAAGTTGTAATTTACTCCGGCATTGAGGTGAAGGGAATTGAAAATCTCAGATATCTGCTACATTGGGGTGTTGTGAGGTAAACGATCTCTTACTTCTCCAGGCAGGGGCTCNTTTCCATAGTTAACTTATGCAGAAGTTCCAGCAGTTTGTTAAGAGCAAATTATGAAAGGCCCCGCATGGAAAATGTGGATTTCCAAACTGTGTACTCCTTTCTTTGGTGGAATTCAATGCTATTAATCTATATTATCTTTATATTAATTTTACAGTTACATCTGAAGCAATTAGCAGTGTTCAGTTTTCCTTCCTGTCGGTGGGTGTTTGTTTTTGGGTTTTGAAATTACTAATTTTACTGTTAAAATTATTTACTAATAAAATTATTTGCTATTAAAATGACTATTTTAAATTGACAGAAGCATGTAGGTTTTCATTAAATTTTTAATTACATAGAAAAATGGATTAAAAAACCCTGTAATTTCAGGAATTCCTTCAGAGGAAAACAGATGGACTTAATATTTCAATTTGCAACAAAAAATACGAATTCAGCTCTCCAACTACCAGCTATTAAGGTGATTCGGTTGACTTTAATTATTTTTCTTAATTTAACCACATTGAAAATACATTAAGTGTGAAATCCAAGGCATAATGGCATATGTTCATAAGGTTTTACAAATTAAATCTGGTTTTACGTTCTTGAAATGCTGATCCCTGAATTAACCTCTATTTTTTCCTTCACTGGACTCCCATCTAAGAAACTTCTGGAGATCGCGTGGCGTGAATCTCAAAAATTTTAATAAAAAAGTGGATTTAAGGCAAAATGGGGTTTAGTGGTCGTGGTGGTTGAAGGTTGGACTTCATGATTTTGGAGTTCTTTTCTTGCCTAGGTGATTCTCTGATTTATTCTGGGGTGGAGTACAAAGAGGGGGAAATTGGAACTTGTTGATTTTGTGGCAATTTTCCTCAGTCCACAATATGAATAACCACATCCACTGAAAGGTGAGAACCAAGAAACATTTATTGCTGAAATTCCCTCAATTGTGGGATTTACACCATTTACATTGCTGTAATTCCTAAAATTGTGACAATTCCTAAAATTTAGACAGTTTCCATTGCTGTAATTCCTTAAATTGTGGGATTTACACCATTTACATTGCTGTAATTCCTTAAAATCAGCTGCAAGCAACTGACTGCACAAGTAACCCGCTATGAAAAAACCCCAATTGATTAATTAGTTTAATTTTGCACCTGCCCTTTTAAAACCATTATTTACCTCCTGAATCACCTTTAAAAGCTCAGTTTAGATGGTTTAGTTTGGAACTAAAGGCAATCTTTAGACCTGAGTGCTCTAAAATCAAGTGTTTAGAGGAATATTTAACACAGGTGCCTGTGCTTGGGATCTTCAGTGCTCCTGGATTGCTTTAAAATTTGAATAATCTGAATTCAGCTCAATTACAGCACCAGGAGCCTTGGACAACTCCTAAAATGCAGGAAGGAAAAGCATCACTTCAACCTTTTCCTGGAATGCTTTTCACCTAAAAAAAAAAGATCTTTAAATGCTAGTTTAAAAATGATTTTTTGAGGTATTTTGCAAATCTTAAGGCAAGTGAAGCAGCAGCCACACATCTGGGAGGAGAAGGGGAATGGAAGGAATGAAGGATCTGTGTGGAGTAATGTTAAAAAATACAGAAATATTAAATTCTCCCACTGCTCTGAGTAGAAACTGGACAGAAATAACTTCCCCATCTCTTTTTCTGAGCACTGTAAGTCACACCTGCAGTGTTTCTCCTCTGGTATTGGCAGAACCATGTGAAGGATGTATTTTTCAAATTCCCTTCCCTTCCCTTTTTTCTGGTTATCAGCCCAAATGCATTGACTGAAGAAAAGATTTTGAGTTTAAAACCACAAATTCTCATTAAAGTCCTCACATGAACCTTGAGCCAAGATTTGCCTTTGTCCTGATGCTCATAAAAACTTTTTGAGCTTGTAATTGACACCAATTAATTCATTAATTCATGTGGAGTACAAACCAATGTCATTTTAGTTATTTATTTTGCATAAATGAAGCCATCACACACACACAAATACATGTGTGTATATATATANATATTTAACACAGGTGCCTGTGCTTGGGATCTTCAGTGCTCCTGGATTGCTTTAAAATTTGAATAATCTGAATTCAGCTCAATTACAGCCCCAGGAGCCTTGGACAACTCCTAAAATGCAGGAAGGAAAAGCATCACTTCAACCTTTTCCTGGAATGCTTTTCACCTAAAAAAAAAAGATCTTTAAATGCTAGTTTAAAAATGATTTTTTGAGGTATTTTGCAAATCTTAAGGCAAGTGAAGCAGCAGCCACACATCTGGGAGGAGAAGGGGAATGGAAGGAATGAAGGATCTGTGTGGAGTAATGTTAAAAAATACAGAAATATTAAATTCTCCCACTGCTCTGAGTAGAAACTGGACAGAAATAACTTCCCCATCTCTTTTTCTGAGCACTGTAAGTCACACCTGCAGTGTTTCTCCTCTGGTATTGGCAGAACCATGTGAAGGATGTATTTTTCAAAATGCTGGTTTTTATTGGGCAATCCCTTCTGCTCTCTCTCGGGGGCTGCTCTGATCAGGGTGGGCTTTTCACACTCCTGGAGATGGAATTGCAGAGATGGAGGGAATGGTGGGGCAGCTGCTCTGCTGAAGGGCAGGTGGCAGGCACTGACCTGAAGTGCCCCAAAATGGGAGTGGGGAATGGCAGTGGGAGTCTCCTGGAAGTGATTCCCACCGGCCACACCAGTGCTTCTGCCTGGTTTCTGTGGAAATACCTGCTGGGTATTCACTGCTCTTACATAACTCACCCCATTGCCTAGGAAATTCAGATTGTCCCCACACCACAGAGCTTCCTGGCTTAAATTTCAGCTTTAATTATTGGGGGGAATGGTGCACACACTGACATGGCCTGGTGGAATTCACAATGATGATTTTCCCTTCCCTTTTCCCTTTTCCCTTTTCCCTTTTCCCTTCCCTCTTTCCCTTTCCCTTCCCTTCCCTTCCTTTCCTTTCCTTTCCTTTCCTTTCCTTTCCTTTCCTTTCCTTTCCTTCCCTTCCCTTCCCTTCCNCAAACCAATGTCATTTTAGTTATTTATTTTGCATAAATGAAGCCATCACACACACACAAATACATGTGTGTATATATATATATACATAATGTAAATTCAGTAAAATGCTCTGGTTCTAAAGAAGGAGAAGCAGAAAATCCACATCACAGGGAACATTTACTTGTGGTTTTATAGAAATTTAATACCAAACCTGTGCTTTTGCTTTGAAACAGGAGCTACAAACCTATCTCTCAAGTCAAGAAAAAGGAGTTTATTGCTAAAATTTATTTTTGTATTTAATAGTTGGGCTTTGTCCTGACCTTTCTCACACAGCCCCCATTTGATTTCCTTCTCCACAGTGCTCCTACCACAATGTTTTTATTAATATTAAACACAGACTTTGGGGCACTCACAGCCTCAGAAAAACGTTCTGAGTATCACCACAGAGATTAAGCTGTTGTTTATCCAGATTATTTGCTGGTTTTTTAATATTAGGCTCAGTTTATATTTTACATTTCCTTCTTCACTTCCCAAGCCTATGGTTGTATGAACACCAAAAAGACAGAAACCAGATATTTATGCTTTGAAAGGAATTTTCTGTCTTTTCCCCACACCTCCTCTCTATTTAAATTTTCATCTAGATACCGTTAAATCCATGACATAAAAAATTACTTCTTTCTGTAAGCCACTTACAATTAGTGGTAGCTGGGAGTAAATTTAGACACTTCTCACAAAGTCACAAAACTTTTAACAAATTTTTCATTTACCTCTCACCAGGTCAGATTTAGGAAATGTTTTCTACTGGAAGAAAATTTCAAATAGAGCACAAATGCTTTGATTGGGGCATTTTGTCTACTGTTTTCTACAATATTTTGATTGAGAATTTATCTGGAGACCAAGTACATCTTTAATTATGCAGTTTTACCCCTTAAAACCAACTGGTCCACTTAGGTCTAGTAAATAATTTCATTTTTTATCCACCACTTGAGCCATAAGGAAGCAGATGGATTTGAGTTGGGAACCTGTGGTTCATTTAGAGTTTTTTTTTGCTTTTAGTCTCAATAAATGAATCAGGGAGAGCAAATTTTATATATTTATGTAATATAGTCAATATATTTAATAGGTTTAATATCTTTAATATATTTTATTTTATATATTTATTTTATGTATTTTATATATTTGCTACTTGTGTAAACTCCCAGCACATCTTTCAGAGGCAACGGATATTTGGTCACTGCAAATTCCCAATTCCAAGTTTCCAGGAAAACTTGGGGATTTTCAAGGGGAAAATCTGGGGATTGTCCAGATTTTCTGGAAAATCTGGGGATCAGCTGTTTCAAATTAAGGCAAGATTTGAAAAGGTTTGCCATCATGACTCTTGGATTTGGAGCCATTTCTTGCATATTTAATTGATTTTTATTAAAATTGTTTTCTCAATTGGCATTGTGGGCAGCAACAGCAACATGGGAAAAATGAGTTTAGGTGTGGTTGTCACCTTTTAGGGTAATTTTTGCAAAGGTAAAAATACTTTGTGTACCCCAGGACAGCTCCATGCCCAGAGATGTGGTGCCAGCTTCAGTCATCATTTTCAGAAAAACCAAAATCTAAGACTGAGAGCTGGTTATTTCCTCTTGCCCAGGAATTCCTGCTCTTCCCGAGGAAATAAATCAGCGTTTCTGAGGAGAAATGATGGAGCTGTGGCAGAAACACTGAGAGCAACTTGCAAATCCTGCACTAAGGGGAGAGAGAAGGAAAATAAAGTTTGTAGCAAACACGGTTTTTATTAAACCTTGAGCAGGAAGATTGGACAGGAGGAAATCCAGAGGTGCCTTCCAGTCTCACCCACCCTGTGATTTTTCCTAAATTCATGGGTTTTGAACCATTCTGTGATTTATTTTTTCCTTAGAAATGAAAACACTCCGTGATTCCCATTTTTGGAGTTTGCACCAGTTCCACCCATGGTGGAAAATGCTGGAACCAAAGCAGTGAAAAAGCCAGACTGGTGTGATCTCAGGATTGTGAGGGAAGATTTATTTCAGAGTGGTCACATCTGGTTTTTCTTGCTTTCCCTTTGACTGATAAATGCATTTGAAATGAGTGTAATCTGGATTATAGCAAAGAAAGCTCCAAATGATAAATAATACTGTTTGTATCCCCGCACCAGCTGAATAATTTACAGTAAAAAAGGGCTTTTGTGGCTCCTGGTAACGTTCCTAGTGAATAATTATCTATTGAGTTTCAAGGGATAATGCAGCAAGTTAGAACATCTGAAAGGTGAAGTCTGAGTTTCTGAGAATTCATCGATTTTACTACAAATTGTACCTTTTGTAAATGCAACAAAACAAAGAAGCAAAATTAAAAAAAAATAAAACAAGAACAACTTTTTGAGATGCTGCTGGAAAAAGAGCACATCAATACACAATTATACATTATACACAATTCCAATTATTTTAGAACTGTCACTAGGAGAGGAGTTTTCAGAACTGTGCTAGTTTAATTAAAATTAAAAAAAAAAAAAAAAACAAACTGTGGTTCAAAAATACTTCAGTTCCAGAATAGCTGCTAAGTATGAGCATGGTAGGATGTCCTTTATGACACCCTGAATTCTCTTTAATTGCTTTTAGTCTGGATGAAACAGAAAGGAAAGGCAATAAAGGGACCAACCTTTTCCTGTAAGCCTGGCACACAATAATTTGCAATCTCCATTCCCCACTGCGCTCTGGGATGCTCAAGCTTTGTTTGTTTGAATTTAGTATTTATGATTATAAATTATCTACTCATAACCAAAGTCATTTGCATAAGAAAATTATCTTCCATCAAGTAGGATTTTACTGCTTGTGTTTTAATACTGTAACAGCCTGTTAGTATGGAGATAATTAAAGGGATCCTGTAAACTCTAATTTAATCTGAAAGTTACCCTAAAAAAAGAGAAAAAAGCTGCTATGGAATTTAGCACTCCCCATAAGTATTCTTTTAAATGAAAGGGGGAAACGTTTTAGCGAATTTAAAACTCAAAAACCTGAAAAAAACAAAAATCAGTAAAGCAGGTACTGCATCACCAACAAGAGGAAAATATGGAATCATGGAATTGTTAGGGTTGGAAAAGACCTGAGTCCATCTCCTCCTGCTTTTGTTGATGGAGCCTCTGCACATGCACCACACGTGGGAATGGGATTCCCCAAACTCTGTGTCCTCTACACATCACTGATTGCAAAGGAGCCTCAAGGTGTTGTCCTCAATCAGGTCCTAACCCCTACATTTTTTTCCCACTGCATGCCCAGCTGGGAGTGGGCATTTCACTTTATAAAAGCTGGAAAATGTTTATTTTTTAACTCAGTATATTTTTTAAGCCGTCACCAAGACTCTCTTGAGAACATACAGCTCACTAGCTGTGGGCAAAAAAAAAAAAAAATCACCTTATCGCTTTTTCTCCTCCTGTTTCTTTTTGTCTTGAAGGAAGGGGGAATATTTTAATCTTATTGCTGTGGTATCTGTCTGGAAAGAAACGAACCTTGGAGCTTTGCCCCTCCAAAGCTCTCTTGGGAACAATCTCTAACCCTTACACACATCCCAGGGCTGTGGTGCCCACCAGTGGCTCCAGGGTGGGTGGCTCTGGCTCTTCCAGCATCACTCACTTCCAGGAGAGGGAGGAGACAAAGGCTGGGATCCATTTCTGGGTACCAAGAGTCATTGTACAATTGTTGGATGTAAATGAAAGGATCGTGGAATGGTTTGGGGTGGAAGGGACCTTAAAGATCACCCAGTGCCACCCCTGCCATGGCAGGGACACCTCCCACTGTCCCAGCCCTGCCCAGCCTGGCCTTGGACACTTCCAGGCATCCAGGGAAGCTTCTCTGGGCACTCTTGAACCATGATTTTAAAGGGTTAAAGTTTTAGCTGAGGGTTAGAACCAATTCATACTGAAGTTAGATACACCAACAATAGGTTAATGATTATTAGATGTTTAAACTAAAGCTAATTGTTGTATTGTGAGCTTATTTGTAGAAAGAAGTGGAGCAGGTGAACCATCATGAGAACATACTGAAACCATAGAACAACGCCCAGCACCTGGACTCTGTGTTAATCCATCAGGAAGCAGGGGGCCTTGGATTGTGCCAGAGGGTCACAGAGACCTGATGAAGGCCTTGCTGACTTCATCCCTGGACCACTGACCCAATTCAGGAGAAGACTGGCACCCCTGTGAAGGACTGATAACCTCATTTTAATAGAGAGCAGGGATGGGAGGTGCTGGGGTTATGTACATGTATTATTTTGGGAAATAAACAGAAGGCAAAGAACCTAGTACGGAGTTTTGGAGACGCCTCCCGTGCCGTCCACCGGTGCCAATAAATACAAACCACTGTCTAACTTTAATTAGTTAGAGACTTTCTGTCCGTGATCCCCAGTTTTTAACAACTCACCCTGTGCCAAGGTATTTTCTCTTCATCCCTGCATTCCAAAGGAGTTTTTTTAACACTTCAGGTTTTCTAGGATTTGCAAGTTTTAGCTTTAATTTCCCCTTTTGCTGACACTTTGTCTGTCCACTGAACTGAGTCCTTTTAACCTGTTGCTATCACCATTTCCCAAGCTAAACCCACTGTTTCCAATCATTCTTTTCCTTCCCACTCCCACATCCTTCTGCTCACACCAGAGGTCGCCCCCTCGACCCTGCCATTATTTTATGATGGATGCATTTCCTGGGACTCTTTGTGTCATTTGATCATTGATCACTTTTCCCCTCTCTTTACAATAGACGTGCCAATACCAATTAATCTTGAACCGCTTGTTATTTTGTGACCTTTAAAAAGGCCACGTCTCATGATTTATTTGCTTCTGCTGGGTGCATTCAGAGATTGTTTTGCTGTGGGAGGATCAGGGGCTTTCTGTGATTTTTTAACTCATTTCCTCTGCTCCAAATGAACCCCCATCAAGCCATATTGACATTCTCACTCTGCTGGAGACTGGTAAATGTTATCTGCGCAACTGTTCTGTTTGATTTCCTAATTTTAATTGCTCGAGGCCATTCCTCCAGCACTTAAATTAAATATAGAGCAAGAGGCTTGCAGGCACTGCAGAGGGGAGGTGGTCCTGCTGTGGAGAGCAGCAGGATGCAGGATGGAGCTGGGATGGGCTGGCAGGAGGCAAGTGGCAGATCCTGGAGATGGCGAGGTGGAGGAGAAGGAGCAGGAGAGGAGGAGCTTGTGGATATCTTCATGTGGAGAGGCAGAGCTTTGTTTTCAAAGGTAAAAACTTGCTGGGGTTTTGTTTCCTAAATTTTTTCTCTGTCTAGTTACAAGTAAATAATTTATTGCTTTTCCCTGTTGTTTTAAAATTCACAATTTAATAGTTTTATAACATTTCTCCTTTTTTATTTTTTGAATAGATGAAGTAATTGTAACATTTCAAAACTAAGTTGCACTTTTTAGGTAATTTTTTAAGAAAAGGACCGTTTTCCCCTCTCCTGGGTAAGTATAGCTATTCATGATTTTATGTTAATCTGTTTCTCCAGATTGTAATAATCATGTTCTTTTTCTATATAATTCAAATAGACTTCACTGGAGAGATCTTTGCCTGGAGGAGCTGGAGAGGGCAAATATTAATATAAATTTTACTATTGGCAACTATTGCTATTTGACCCTCTAATAAGTTCTTGTCTGTCCCTTCTGTGGGATCTGGAGTCCATATTTTTGACTGACTTGCAGAAAATTAAAGTTAAATGTCAGCCCACCAGAGTATGGCTTTGAAAGTCAGAGTTTTCATTTCTTTCAGACCTCATATACTCATCTCAGTATATGGCATCTAGCTTTAAGGAGCACTTTTACAATTTATTTATGTAAAATGCTGGAATTAAATTTATTTTTATACAGTAAGAAAAGTACCATGGGCCATAGTTTGAAGTCCTGTCTCAAAAGACAAATTATAAATGAAAATAAAATCACTTATCTGTGAACATTGATCAAATCCACACCAGGTGTGGATCTGTTGTATTCAACGAATGCCAAACCTCACATTGAATTTTTCAATCCCAAACCACGAGATTTTGCTGTTCACACGGAAGAAAGCTTCTCTTGAGTGTTGTTTTACTCGCTGGGATTTAGCCCAGATCAAAGAATTCCAGGTCCAGGCAGTGCCTCAGTGTCTGACAGCCAAGAGTCACCTGAGGAAAATGAGATGCAGCCAGGCTGGTGAAATCCTTGCTCCTGGTGGTGCCCATGAAGAGCTGTATCTGTGGGGTTATAGGCATCAAAAATCCCTGATTTTCAGCCTGAGCTGAGCTAAGAATTCCAGCAATTGAACAAATCCTTGCAGGCTTCTCCCCAGAAAGGTGAAGATGGAAAATATTGGTTCCTGTTTTGTTCTCCTGGATGCAAAAGCTGAAAATCTTAAACAAAGCTCAAAAAGCATGTACAAAGCCCAGTTTATAAATAATCCTCCTCTTCTCTCTTCTAATGTCCAAATGGGAAATATGCAGCTGCTTTTGCTGCCTGGCCAGGTGAGGATGGACTTCCCCCTATGTTTGTCTTGCTCATTTTCCTAAGGACCAGGCAAAGTTTGCTGAAGGGGGTGAAAGAGCCCTTGTGGAAAAGCTGGACCTGAGCAGGGGAAGAGAGATAAAACTCTGACTATCCCTGGCACTGGGCACAATTTGGTGGCATTGTTGTCACCAGGTGTTGATGGGCATGAAGTGATCCTGGGGCCTCTGAGCAGGCAGCAGGTGAGTTAAAGCTCAGCTCAGGTGAATTAAAGCTCAGCTCAGGTGAGTTAAAGCTCAGCTCAGGTGTCCAGCACCAGCTCACCTGCACATTCCTGCTCCAGGCAAGGACCAGGTCATGCAGCCCAGCCTAAAGTCTTGACTTTGAATTTAACCAAATTCCCTCCCACTTCTTGTGAACAGAGAGCACAGCCAGGGACCAAATGGACTAACTGATCAGTGTAATTAGTGAGACAGATAATTGGTCTGTGGGAGGGGCTCTTACAGCTTTTTGTGAGGAAGAGGAGAATATGAAGAAAAGCATGTGAGGAATGTTTGTCACATCTGATGGGCTGAAAGGAGTTAGGCAGGAGAGGAATGTCAGAGATTTACTCTTTCTGAGAAAAAAAGAGTCTTGCACTTGCTTTCAGATCCTCTCTGACTCCAAGAGACAGTTTAGACCTTTGAGACCAGATTTCCAGGAAAGAAAGTTCTAATGGCACAATCCTAGAGAGTGTGGAGAAAGAAGCCCAGAGTGAGTGTGGATGAATTCCAGTTATGCTAAGCACTGCCTTTATAATTCACATTTTGTTGCACCTACAAGGACTGGGCAGAATTAAGAGCATGGTGCTGAACATGAACAGGGTAAATCTTTGTACCATAAAAAACCAAGAATTCCTTAAAGGAGGGTGACAGGTCATCCCAGATATCCAGATTTACAGACCTGCCATTATTCTCAGGACAAACTGTCCATATCCACCTCTGAAAGAAATGCCATAGAGCTTCCCAAAAGCCATAACAGGCATTGGGAGCTTGCAGCTGGTTATTTTCCTGAGGTAAAAATGATTGATCCCAAATCTTACACAGTCTGCCAATCTACAAAGGAGGAGTCCAGGTTTTGCTAATTACTAGAATGAAGTTTGAAAAAAAAAAAGTATTACAAGGAAAAGAGATGGTTGTAAATGGGGTGTTTGACCCTTTCCAGATCTTTCCACAGCTCTGTCGTGCCTGGTGCTCATGGATGGACCTTCACTGGAGCTGCAGGTGCTGCTGGGCTCAAGGGGAGCTCCTGCAAAGGGGAGATCTTGGAACAGAGCAGGAAAAACTCCTTTTTCTTCCTATCCATGGGAGCTGGAGGCAGTCCTGTGCCACTGCAGGAAAGATCTCCTGGATATTCCACTGCATGGAAAGATCTCCTGAGGTGCTCGTGTCACCCAAGCCGTGCTTGGATCCCACTCAGGCTGCCACAGGCTTCTCCTAAAGTGGGTTGTGGACTCCCAGATCCTGGCCAAACGTGCTCCTCTCTAAGCTGCAGAGGCGTCAAGCAGAGCCCAGTTAAGCCCTGGCTTAGCAGAGGCAGCTCATCTGTGTCACCACCCTTTGTTATCTCAGGGAATAATGGATTTAAGGCCTCCACAGGGACAGGAGCCTATTTCAGCTCTGGGTTGCTTTACTCCCAGTTAATATTCCTCTTCCTCATTCATCTCTGACAAGTGCAATGTTCAGGAGTCAGAGAACATGCACCTGTGCAGGCAGGTGTGGTTTTGGATCAATGGTGTCCTACCCCTGCCCCAGCCCAACCCATCCTGCCTCGGGAGCTTTCCCTGGATCAGGAATGTGGCACTTTGCTGCCCGTGGTAATTCATCCTGCATTTCAGCTCATTTCTTCTTTTGCTGTTTCAGTCTTGTTCACATCACTCCTCAGCAAACCCTTGCTCTTTTGGCAAGGTGCCCAGGCTGTGGGGAAACAATAAATAAAAATAATAATAAGAAAAAATTCTTACATTTCCCAGCCCTTCAATACACAAGTTAAAAAACTTCCAAACTGTTGCTGTCATTTTAAAAGCAGAAGAGTTTCCACCTTTCTAAAAACAGACAGCTCTGTACTCCTATAGAGTTTGACATTTTCTGTGCAGCAGATATTGACTCCAACATTCCCTTGACAGAGCACAAAAATTCATTTTGTGAATTGTATTGACAGCCTAAGTAGGCTCTTTCTTCTCCCTTGAATAAGCTTCTCTAACTTATTAACTCAGCCTTGAGGGGTTTGAATATTTACATCCAAAACTGAGGTCTGTTTACAGCCCGACATGTATTTTGATATTCAGGAGACAAGGGATGAAAGTTCCCATGAAATCAAACTGCTGTAAAACTTCCCAGAGCTCCCCAGTGATCAGGAGATGTCCTTGTACAACAGCCCCTACATCATCATATGGATGATCAGCTTCAGGCACACTCTGAAGTGACAATTTCCTCATTTGTCATGATTTTCAATCCCCAGAACAAGACTGCCTTGTGATATTGAGATAAAAAAATGGGAATTTTAGCAATTCACTTCAGGTAATTTTATCTGATGGAAAAGGAACTTTGATTTAATTGAAATAAACCCCATGATTTTGTACCAGAAAACTCACCAATACTGCAAACAACCCCCGCAGCCATGCCTCTAATTTTGACGACAAACAGAGAAAACAAGTCTCCAGGATTATTATTTAATTAATCATAATTTGATTAAAACTTCTTCTGCATCCTACCTTTAACAGCACACCTGGAATATATCAGCACTCCCAAGATGACAAGTTTTCCAGAGAATAAAAACTCAAGTTTCGTAAGTGATGAGCCAGATTTCAGAGGACTCAGCTCATTTGGATTTCGTATCCTAAAGACCAAGATAAGTTGAGGGTTTTTTGGGGGGTTTTTTTTGGTGTTTTTTGCTTATGGAACCATCCATATGTGCCTGGATAAATGAAGATGAAAATTGGCTGCCTTTTCAAAGGATAATTCAAGAAACTTCCAAAGACTTCTGTTCTTTCTACTGATCCATCAACATTTTCATAAACCAACTGTTTTCTCTTCAAGCTGTGGTAGGTTCAGACAAATTGGATAAATCTGTTCAGATTCTTTTTAATTGGGAGAAAGTGAGGGAGCAGCCGCTCTTCCTTAAAACCTCTTTGGTGAAGTGCAGCTGTGGCAGCCAGGGGAGCTCATTAAACCCCACCCAGAGTTTTCCAGACTTAGGCCAAGGGTTTGTCTCCCAGCCTGCTGCTTCCTCTGCAAATTCCTGCTTTCCTGAGCTCTGCTCTGCAACAGGAATGGAGATTTTGGTGTGTCCCTACTCCCTGAGCAGGGAATTAGGGATCAGGTCTTTGGGTTTGTGCTGTGGGGTGTTCTGTGGGAAGAGCTCTTCTCTCCTCCCAGCTCTCCTTCCCCTCTCTGCTTTTCCCTCTCTCTCAGGCTTTGTGCAGCAGGAACTTTGAGCTGCCTGAAGTAGAAATTTGTGCTGCAAAGAGCACTGAAGAGCAGGATCCTGACTTCCCTGAGCTCCCCGACCTTTTCCCCAGGGCACAGCCCCTTCTGCTCTACTTCGGCTCATCCGGCAGAAGCAGCTTGGCTCTTCCAGAGCTGGAGAACGAGAAGCTGCTGAGCTGAACTTTCTGTGCTCCCTCCTCTCCCTGAAGGCAGGAGCTGCAGGTAGCAGTGGAGTGCCCTGAGTTTCCTGAGTTATTACATTTTTATCTTCTTCTCTTCCTTGTTAGGATCAGGATGAAATGCACAGGAGATGGTGTTCCTTGTTTGGTCTGAAATGTTTATTAATTCTTATCTATATTACAGTCTGACAAAGTGTGAGTTCTACAGCACTCAACTAACAAGCTACAAAATGGCCAACTAACTTTCTCTGCAAGGCCTTTTTAAGGATGAACTGTCCAATTAAGAAATGACACCTAAATTATTTTTACTTTAAACCCAATAACAACCACCCCTGCCCCGCAATGTGGACTTCTCTATCCAATTACACAGTTCCACCCAAACCCATGGAGAAGAAGGTGAAGAAGAAGGAGCAGCCTCCACCCTAAAACCTCCATCTTGCTTTATATCTATTACTATATTTAAAAACCTTAAACTCTGAGTTTTCCACCCTGTGATATCACACACTTCTATTCAATCTCCACATCCATAATCCCAGTGATATCAATCAATTTTGGAAGCCTTTTCCACAGCCTCAGGTCAAATGTGGTGTTCTCTTTAGGGTCTGTGCCTTTCAACACAGAAAGTTTAAAAATCTCAGCATCCAGGGTTCCAACAGCTGGCATCAAAAATTGCTGCTGGAAATTCCAAACTCTCCTCGCTCACCTCGAGGGACTGGGGTTGCTGCTGCCATATTTCTATATGGCAATAAATAAATGTTTCCATATTTATTTATTGCCATAAAATCAGAGTTTGGAATGAAGTTCACATGCTCCTAATGCCCAGAATAATAAAAGGACAAAAAGAGCTGAGGCTGTGGGGTGGCTGCTGTGAAATAATCTGATCCCTGCAGAGGAAAGCAAAGGGAAATCCAAACCAGCAGCAACAGCTGAGGAATACCTTCTATTCTACAGAATTTACACTGTTAAATACATCTGTGGATTGTGAAAATGAAAAAAAAAAAGCTGACTTTTTTATTTATAACCACCTCTGATGTAAACAGCATCCCACAGCCAGACCCGGTGCATTGGGAATTGTGGGGGAGTGCAGTGTTTGCTGCAGGAGCTCCCAGGAACCCAAACAAGCAGTGGAGCAGCAGTGAGGAAATGAAATCCTCCTGTGCCAGAGGCAGCCAGGGAGTAACCACCTGCAGAGATGTTTAAATATGTACAGAAATGTACATATTTACATTTATTTAAAGACGTACTGAAATCCTGCCACCAGCACCCAGGAAAATCCGAGAATGAACCCAGTGGAACGCACACTCCAGCCCAGAGTGGAGGATCAGCAAATTCTGAGAGTTTACACACAAATCCTGTGTGGCTATGGGAGTTCCATCCCAAATATCCCACCCAATGGTCTGCACAAAGATCTTCGGAATAACCCTGTCCCAGGACAAGGCTGGGAACACCGAGGTGGGAATTTGGTGATTTGCCTTTGGAACACTGACAGGAAAACCCTGGGAGAGCATTTCTGTGATCCCAGGAAGGTTTGATCCCAGGAAGGTTTAATCCCAGGGAGGTTTAATCTTTTGTTTGAAGTTTCCCAGCACCATGTTGCTTAGGAAGCATTTGCAGTACAATTAAGGAGGAATAAAATATCCAACAGAGTTGCCCAATATCCCGGTGCTACAATTGCTTAAAAGCCATCACTAGTGTCAAGAACTGAAAATACAGCAGCATTCTCAATTCATTTTAGATTTTAGTGACTTTCATCTAGAATTTAATTTTTTCTTTGGAAAACCAGAGAGCCCTTGCCTGGAAAAACTCACTGAAGACTTTATAATATCATTGGAAGATCAACGACTTTGTTTTTAGTTTAAAAGGTGATCTGTGTGAAAAGCAGTCACAACTTTTACTATAGCAACATTTATTATTTACTTGTAGTGTTTTTTATTTTATAAATTTATTGTAATGTTAACAGTAAATAGAAGTAGGAAATACTAATTTTCATGGTGTGACTCAAACTGAAGGAGAAATAATGCACTAGCTGAAGCAAAATAAATATGTTATATCCACTCAAATTAAAGAAAGTCAATCAACCCTTGGATTTCTAAGATGGAATTTATGATAAAGAGAAGGAAAAGGTAGAGATTGATCAGCAATATGAGAGCAGTGGATTAGGAGGATAATTGGAATTTAAATGTCATTACACTAATTCTGGGCTACTGAACTGGACCTTCAGATACTCCGGATTATGGTGAAAATATATCGAATTCCTATCCATCCATCCACACCCATCTGAACCTGTCAAGTGAATCCTCCCCAGCTGAAAAGATGAGAAATGCCATCATATTTAAATGACTTCACAGCACCAGAAATAACAACACAGAGATCAGCAAACCTACTCTGGTTAAAAGGAGCAGAAACTCAAAATTTCCTGCCAGTCCTCCTCCTTCCTTTTCAACTTTATCTAGACAAAAACATTTGGTGACATCAATTTTGCTCTCCTGGTTTCTGTTAGTTTTACTGTGTAAATAAAGAAAAGAAAAAAATTTTATAAGGTAAAAATCACATAATTTTCATCCTTTATCCCTAACCACTCAAAAGGAGAAACACAAATATAGAAAGTCATGGTTTTAGTCACTTTTTTGTTTGATTATTTACCAGGTTTGAGTTTCTCTTCTCCATTTTACAATAATTTCCTTCTCTCATCTCTTTGTTCCAGTACTTGGAACAGCTTGAATTTGACAGATCAGATTTGGTGAGTGTTAACAAGCTCAAGTCAGCAAAACATTTTTCCAAATAGTTTCTTAAAACTGTAGCACTGTTAGATGGGTTTGGATGATTTTGGCAGCTGCCGGAGAAATTAATTTGCAGCAATTCGCAGTATTTAAAAATTTCCTAATACAGGGTTTCCATGGAGTTTCCAATGCTGCCATTGATTTAAGATAATCAGGCGTTGTGCTTTTACTGTGCTGTGAGGATTCTTCCTCGTTTCCTTCATAAAGGTCATTTCATTTTTCTTCTCTCCACAGCGAAAAGCCATAAAAGAGAAGAATCCTCATCTCCTCCTGCCTTCAGCTTCACCCTGGTGTGGACATTACATTTATTTGTGTGCTGTGTGGACTGGGGCACATCAAAGGCACGAGTTCTCCAGTATTTTATCCCTAATGGTGGCCAATAATTGGTGCCAAGGAAATAAATAAAGGGAAAAACCCAATAACAGGGTAAGCACCCGTTATATTCTCTTGGTTCACAATCAGATTTACGGAGCCTCGGAGCCTTTCCACTTGTGCCACTTTATTTCCTGGCTATTTTACAAAATTTACTTGACAACGCTTGGCCACGGTGACAAATGTTTTCTTTAAATAGCAACCTGGATTGGATGCTTTGTGCATTCCCACCTGGGTGTCAGAAAGATCTCCCTGATCACCACAAGTTCTGGTTCCTTTTGTCACTGCTCACCCTGGCAGAACGCAGTTTTATTAAAACACTGAGGGCACCATTTTATCATCCTAGCAAAAAGAGAAATATTTCTGAATTTTAAGGGCAAGGTGAATTCATAAGAAAAAGTATTTACTTACCATAAGTAAAATAAATGTACCAGGTCCTGGGTAAATGCATGTTTGATTTATCGAAGCTCTCTGCCTTCTCTGCCTCTCTGCCTTCTACAAATCTTCTACAAACAGCACAACTGGAGTGACCCATCTGGTTTGATGTACAAGAAAATCTATCCCAGTGAATACTTTGGATGCTGGAGAAGGTAAAGTATCAAAGTTTCCAAGTCCTGACTGCAAACAGGACGTTTGTGCTCTATTACTCCTAATTTTGTCTCAGTCTGTTTCTTGTAGAATCCAGGCGAAGCCCGAGATGTCTTTGCCAATCTGCTGATGAAATAAGATTGTTACTACCTGTGAAGTTTGGAGTCATCACTACTGTGTGAAAAGTTAATCTGTTTTAAAAGTTCAGGCAAGTCAGTTCACAAAATTATGCCTCCAGATAATTTCTATCTGGTCATTCATGGCTTCCTTTGGAAAGCAGATGTGCCATGCCAGGATTATTTGATATTGCAACCAGTTGAGAGCATGTCCTCCAAAACCTAAGGAATATTTTTTTTCCAGAGTAGACAAAAGCAATTTTTTTTTTTTTTTAACTAACAGTTCAGATTCAGTTAGGAATTTGAAACAGAATTCCCTGGTGTTTCTCTCACTGGAACAAACAGCAACAGACTTCAGGGTGGATAATGACTTTGACTCTGGCAGATAAAGCAGCTCCTGACAAAATTCCCTGCCCATCCCAGGGGGAGTTTAACCACACAAATGCAAATAGCAAACCATGCAAATGCTGCATTCGCAGCCCTGGAGGTGATTTATTGCTCTTTTCCGTGACAATGACACTTCCTCTCCTTGGTCTGGCACTTGATGGTGGAGATGTGGGCTCCTTTCTCCCCTGTCACTGGCCAGGGAGGTTCCTCCTGAGCCAAGCCAACAAGACACCATCAGATTTTCTGCATTTTAGCAAAAAAGTGTGGCCTGGAAACCTGTTAAAAATCGAACCCAGAGAACCCTCCAGAAGTCAAAACTCTGCAGGGCATAGAAGTGTTTGGAGAGGAAACTCCAAGCAGGGACTCAGGGTGCCTTTGACTTGGCTGTGATCTCTGTATGAAATGCTGATTCCCACTGGGATGGAGCAGGGAGTTGGGCATTAAAAAGATGTGTTTTACACATTTGCACAGATCCAGAAAATTGCTCTGTCCTAATTACCCCTGTGATTGGTTTCGTGTGATTTCCCAGTCCTTTTAATTTGCTTCCAAAAAGTACCTCATGTGTCAGTGTTTAACATTTTCCAGCCAAAATGAAGGTTACTTCAGCCAAAGGAAACATTCAGTAGGATGATTTCTTTTATTTCCTCAAACTTCAGTAGATAACTTAACATCTGAGCAGCATTTTCTTGGAGCTTTTTTTTTTTCCTTAGGAAAGTACTTTTCAAGGACTCACAGCGAGTTGAAAAATACACAAAATATCTCTAAACTCAATTCATTTCACATCTATATGATGGCAGAAAACATAGATATGTCCAAAAACCTTACTGTGTACAGAAAAAGAATGTGGGGAAAACCTTGCTTGATATTAAAGTTGCTTTGCAATAACCTCATTTGTCAAGTTTTAAATAACTTCTGAGGCTTTTGAGATTAAAAGCTCAAATCTCACTCCCACTCTCCTGAACATCCTGTTGAACACACTGGAAATAGATGGCACATGCAGCATTCTGATAACACCTGATTCAGGCATTGTAAACAGAGCTGAACAATGAATTTTTAGAACAATCAGATGTTTTATCTCTATTTTTTTTCTTTCTGCTTCAAGCCATCCTTTTCCATGTTTTATTTAATAGCCAAATTTTGAACCCAGAATTACTGATCTTCCAAATGCTGGTTCAGAAACTGTTGGCCTTTTGTGAAAATACAAAATGTCAACCTGCAACAAATTCAGTAAAGCCACTGAAGAGATGCAGCAAACAAGAAATTCTGGAGTGGTTTTGTTTGGAGAGAAGCACCTTTATCTCAAAATATTTTCCTCTATTGATCAGTTAGGGACTATGAGCAGTATGAGGGATATTTTATCTGATCCTGCCTGAAATCAAAAGGGATTTTCTTCCCCTTAAGTGTGAGACTTCAGCTGTGCTACAGGAAAACAGCCCAGAGCAGCAGAATGAGGGAAATGCTGTGAAACACCAGAAAATGTTGGAGCTGTTGAACAGTAACAGGGGAGAATCACATTCCTAAAATCCAGGAATGCCTAGGAAAGCAACAGGGCGAACAGAAAAAGGAGCAACTATATGGATCTAGCAAGGAATCTCTTGGGAAGGAAGTGCTAAAAATAAGATGTTACAGAGCAGTAGGAGGAGGTGACTGTAATTATTAAATAAATGTTGAGAAGAAATTCCCAGAAATTACCCAAACCATAAATTCTACAAATTTAGAGCTGGGGCTCTGGTAGATCTGGCACTAAAGAAATTGTTCTTATGATTTTGGAAAACAGTCTAAGGGATCTGCTGTATTTGTAGAACACTCCTGAGATAAAAGTTTGGTTCTTTTCCAGCTCTGTTCCACCATTTATTGTCATGACCAAGGCTGGAAAATCGAGGTCCCTTCCTTGAGCCCTCATGTTCCATAACCTGCCACCAGCATGAGTCAAAATCCTGATGAGTTCAATCTCATCCATTTCATCTCAGTGAAAACAAATTGCTTTTTGATTGAAGGCCCAGGAATTATCCAGCCTCATTTATGCACGTGAAGCTCCAAAGGGAAGAGCCTCACAACGAAGGACACCTCCAGTTTGTCCAAGATGCCACCCTGGAACTGCTGTGCTGAAAACCTGGTGTATTTTGGTTCCAAAAGGTCAGATCTGCGGGTGGCAGAGCATTGACTGAGGCAGCAGCTGAAATATCAGTGCAGGGCCCAGGTGAGAGCACAAATCTGCCTGGGAGCTCCTTCTGCACGCCTTGGTCACTCCAGGAGAGGAGCTGGAAACAGCCCAGAGCACAAAGTGGGAGTGGGATTCATTGTGCCTCTGTTTTCTCTAGGCTGAGTCCTGCTCTGGCTTGGGGCAGAGCCTTTTCTGATTGGGCTGAGCAGATTTTGGGAATATCCAGAGGTTTCTGTCTGTTTGTTTTTGTATCTCTTTGTTGTGTTTCAGGCACCGTGGTTTCCTTTCTTGGAGTCTCTTTTACAAAGCCCTCAGTCTTCACCTTCCCGTTGGTTTGTTTGACAATGAGCTTGGTCATTTCAGGGCTGATGGCAGCAGGCACCTCTTGTCTGACAGAATTCAGATTAAAAGTGGGATGGAAGTGAAAGGAAATCTATCCTTATATCTCCAGAATAAATGCTCCAGAATTCCTTTAATTGTATGTGATGTTTCCTATGGAGATGTATTATGGTGTCTGGTATTAAAAACTGCTCCTCAGTGTTTAATTATTTTTTTTAAAGAAGAGAGAAACTTTAATGCATTTCTTTTACCAGATAATAATCAAATTTTAACAACAATCAATTTTTTTTTCTTCTTTCTATTCTGTCTTAACATAGCAGACCAGGTAAAAAGCAATGGCTATGCCTACCCCTTTCTATTTTTATCTAGGATACATCCCTTTCTTTTTTATTCCTGGTTAGAATGTTGTACATAAATGAAGTCTTAAATTTGAACCTTAGAAGATATTAGTGTAGTTTTTCCTCCAAAGGATTATTAAGCTACTTTTATTAGCTGCCTAATTGAAAAGAGATGCTATTTTTTATGCACTTCTGATAAGTTGTCTTCCCTGGCTGGAACATATCCCTATCTCTGTGTAATGATAGAACAACCAACTGTTGAAAAATAATAATGTGCAGTATAATAATTCTAATTTCCAGCCAAATCGTGAAAGAGCAGGTAGTTCAAAGTGCATCTGTATTTAAATAAGACACTCTAGCCTCTAACTGTTAGAATATTAAAGTGATTCTGCTCTTTGCCATTGGATTGTGGAGTTAATTTCCGTGGAGTCAGGAATTAAGTGATTATTGCAGCAATGCCTCGCACGGATCTTGGCCGTAAAATCTTACAAATGACAATGTGAGAGAGTTTTAAACTTTAACATCTCACATTACTTTCATCACATTCAATAAAATGTTTTATTCTTCCATGATGTTCCATCAGGATGTGTGACTTCATTATCTCCGTGTTCCAGGCACATCTCGTGAACAGAATGTTTTAAATCATCCCGGTGATGAGTTTTTCTCATATTTTCTTTATTCCTTTCAGCAGATTTCACAACTGCCACGTCCCAGAGGAAATTCTTGGAAAATAGTCTGGCAAGAAAGAATATCACACCTTTCTCTGGCAAAAATTGTGAGGTGTTCATTGAAGTGCATAGAGCTAGAGCAGGTAAGATTAAATATACTGCAAATATTGTGTATCTTACCCCACTCAGAATAATGCTGATGTTCACATTCTGGATGAAAACAAAGGCATTTGGACTTGAATAACTTGTGTGGGTCCCTTCCCACTCAGGATATCCTAGGATTTTTTTATTGTACTAGAATATTCATTTACCAAAGTGAACAAAAGACTGAATAATTTCAGAAGAACTGTGTAATCAAATGGGATTTTATTTTTTATCATGACAAATCCTTTATTAGAATTCCTCTATTACATGATAAACTTTTCAAATTCTCAACCGTGCCCTTTCATTTTGCACGTTTAAGAAATTACTTTTCATTTCCACGTCAAAAAAAATTATTGAAAAGTCAAAAGAAGGTATAAAAAGGGTCAAATTGTTGAGGACTCCTTAAGGATTACCAGGTTTGACTGGAAGTTTTCAGCTGGTTAGACAAGAAACAGAGTTTGAGGGGACAAAACTGAATTCCCAGAGGGCAGAGATGGGGTTAGAAGGCAGAATTACCTTTAAGGAGTGTGTCTAACTCACAACCACGTAAATGGATGGCTTGGGGTCAAGAGAGGAGTGATGTGGCACGACTGGCAACAGCAGCCCATTTAATTGAGATGACAGCTGCCCTCCAGTTGCTATTCCTTGAATAAATTATTTGATTTGATGAGTTTTTCTCAGGCTGCAAGACAAGAATGAGGCTTTCCATGAATTCTGAGAACTCTCATTTATTTGTGCTCCGACAACAACTCCTCTGTCCCAGCTGCAAATGCTTCCAAGTCAATCTGGACATGTTTATTTACCTGAAAAATCTGCTTTTCTGCTGGGTTTTCAGCTTTCCAAAGAAGTAATTACTGTTTTAGGTCACGCTGCTGTGGCCTGTCTGATGTATTCACGTCTTTGGCTGCTGTCTGCTCAGCTCTGGTTGTTCTTGGTGCTGGTAACAGGAACAGGCACTGCTCAAACTCCCAAGGTTGTTTGGGATGTGCTGATTTATTAAGTCAGGTTTTAACTGAGTGGGTATTTTGACTTCTTCCAGATATCCCTGAGCAAGGTGGGAATGAAATGATGGGAATTTATCAGAGCAGATGGAAATGATTGTTTACCTGCTAGAAAGGTGAAAAAGAACCTGGGCTGTTGCTCGGAGTTCTCACAGAAGTCAGGAGGATTTGAATAAACACAGACAGCAGGGTAATGTCCTTGGAGGTTATTTCTGTTTCAGATGAATCCTCCTGTTCTGCATTGCCACCTGTGCCACCCCTTGTCTGACAAATTAAAAAGAAGCATCACAGATATTTTAATAAAAACCACGGAGTGCTGCCAATGTTTTAAAGGACAAGGAGGTGCCACAGGTTATTGAAATGGAGAGTAATGAATAACAACTATAAAATATTTCAGCCTCTGAGCCTTGCTGAACAGCACAATTCATCCCCTTAAAAACAAATCAATAAATGCAAAACAAAGTAAGAGGATATTTTAAAAAAACAATCACCGAGCTGTAGCATGCTTATTGGAGGAAATAATATATTTGATATATTTGAAATAATGGTTTGATATTTATAAAGAGCAAACAGTGTATTTGGGTGTTCACCTGTTGTTATGCTACTGAAAAGCTGAGCAAGAGCAGACAGAAAATATCACCAACAAAACTTTGTTCAGTAGAAACTTTGCTATCAGTTTCCAAAAAGACACCACTAATCCTGACTCCTTTATATAATTCTGTTGACAGCTTTTATCATATTGCCATGAAGCACTGAGTGATGTTGACTGAAAGGATTCAGGCATGTTTCCATTATTAATTTTGTGCTGGATGTATGTGAGCAGTTTAATATGATATCTTATAAAAACCCACTTCTAGATACAGAGTTTGAAACTTGCTTCATTCCCCTGCAACACTGCTAGAATCTGTTTCATGTGTCTTTTATGTGGGGAGATAAAACATTTCGTTTTCAATCAGTGGAATCCTCTCCAAATACACAATTGACATCTGCTGTCAGCTGTGATCTGCTCCATAATTAACAATCCAGATGTTAACACAGTTTTATCTAAAGGAAATCAGTTGATTGTTTGATGTTCCAGATGAAAATTATGACTTCTTGACTTCCCTTTCTCATCTTCAGAAGGAAACATGTTTTTCCTCTGATGTGGATGACACTGCTGGTGTGTGCTGGGTGTTCACTGAGTTTCTGAATTTCCAAAGTTTTGCCTTTTCTTGTCACACTCCTTGTTTTTTTCCCAGCTCTTGCTCTGCCTCCTTTTTGCCCCAGGATTTCAGCCTCTGCTGGGCTCTCCAGACACTTGCACTGATCTGGAGAGCTCTTAACAAACCTGATCCTGAAGTGAGTCGTTACACAGAAGTTAAATGAGATTCAGGGTTTGTGTCTCACAGTGAACAGCACATTCTGTGCTGCTGAATTGCAGCTGAAAAGCAGAATTCACCCTGAACACCAGGAAATGGAGGCAGGAAAGACCTTCAGCCAATCTTGTCTGGTTTTTTACCTTTGAATACCATCCCCCATCTGTCCTTCTCCCTGTGCCCTGTCTTTCCCTGCTCCAGGCATTCACTCCAGAATTTCTCTTTCTGGCAGAACCTTGTCTGGTGGCTGCCATTTGTTTTCTGGGAACAAACCACCTTGATTTCGCTGCACTGTTTCCTCTCTCACTTAAACATCTGAGAATTGTCAAATTTGCTGCTTTCTGGTGACTTTACCACAAGTTTCCAGCTTCCCCTTCTCCAGGGCAAGGCAGGAATATGAACATCCCTGTGTCCTTCTCTGCTGGACCCTAAAATCAATATCAGTGACTGTGAATGCAGCTAAACTTTGGTTTTATTCCAGTAGGAAAATCCCAAAACCTGTCTGACCCTGAGGAACCCAAAAGGACTTTCTAATTCATCATAACATCCTTTTTCTAGGTTTCCTTTCAGTAAGTGGTAGACACTTGATTTAAATAAATCAAGAATAATAAAACCTGTGCTTCTTATGGTGCAGATCTCCATCTGAAAAAAGTGAATTAATTTTTCCTGGATTGCCAAACAACCACTGGCTGCTAACACGGTATTTGAATTTCACTACAGCAAATGAATTTTGATAAAAAAGTGCTCCCAAACTCTTCCTGGTGCTTGGCATGAACTTTCCTGTGCCCTCAGAAGCATGTGGGTTTTGATGTAAATACTAGAAATCTCCTTTGATTATTTTCAAAATAGGAACTGGAAATGTTTTCTGATTAAGAAATGTGCCACAGGTTGGAATTCTTTGATTAAAATCCCTCATTTGGCAACGTGCAAGGTGGTGGCTTCTGGCTTGCAGAGGGAGAGGAGATTTTGTAAAAGGGAATTGTGGAGTGGCAGGGGATGGGGATTGTTGGAGATGGATATGCAAATGGAGAGTTCAAACCCACAGGAAATAGTGTGATTTGGGAATTGCTCCTTTGTTGTTTCCTTTCCCCTTTTTCTTTTGGGGAGGGAGTGTCAGGAGGTTTGGAATGGTGATCATGGTAAGTGTGGAAAATATTCTGAGTAACATCTGTTGTATAAAGGATATTTTTTGAGAGTATAAACTGGTGAACAAGCTGCACTTTAATGGAAAGGATAATTAAAGTTACATCAAATGATTGAGGGGATTTTTACCTTTTTCTGTTTTGTTTTAGGACTGTCTTTTCTCCTTATTTCTGTAAAGGAAGCTGAAATCCCCACTTTATAAAAGAGTTCTGAATAATTTATATAATGAGCTGATGGAAACAAAAATGGAATTTGTAACTCAGTGATATTTCCCTGCTTTTTCTGCAAGGGGAGGAGAAGAGTTACGTGAAAAAAATTACCTGCAAAAAGGAGAGCTAATGGGATTCAGTGTAAAATGTGTTTCATGAAAAGTTTTAACAGGAGAACAATTTGATTACGCAGAAAATCCAGTGCTGTTTAACATTTAGTGCACATTTCCAGGTAAAACCTGATTTTAGCAGGCATTTTCAGAGGCATTTGGAATTCTCTGTTTCCTACAACAGACACAAAACCCTCTGCCTGCCTGGAAGGCTGACGTGGAGCCCTCAGTTCAAAAATCATCACCTCTAGTCAGTGCCTTGTGACTTCTGTGTAGGGCTGGGAGCTCTTTTCCCCTGCTCATTTTTGTCCCACATGTGTTTATGTGCAACAATTCATTTTCCACCCAAAAAATCTACTTCAAACACAACTGACCCTTAAAAAAAAAAAAAGGAAGAGTTCAGGTGACTTTACCCAGGTGAGATTTTCCTGGCCATGAACCCTCCCAAGCCAAGACCTCACTCTCAATTTTATCTCTCTGCCCACTGCACACCTCTGCTTTATCCCATTTGCTGCACACCATCCACTGGAGATAAACACAGTGCAAGCATACATTGAATTTCCTGCGGGTGACACGGCTCAGGAGTGACCTTCAGCTCTCCTGTAATCTCATTGCAGGCAGTTTCTTGGGCAGAAATTACAGAGCTGGGTGAATTACACTGAGCTGTGGTGGCCTGGAGATAACAGCAAAGCAAATGTGGGAGTTCATCCCACTTGTTGCAGTCTGTTTGCTCTGACATCAGCCCAGGGCATCACCGGGGCAGCAGGGGAGCTTCGGGGTAGCCTGGGGAGGCTTTGTCGTCTTTACACCTAAAAATGTGTAATAATAACGAGGGAAAGCTTGATTCCAGAGCAGCTTTGACGTGTTAAAGCTGAGATCAGGGCACATTTACTGCTGGAAATGTGGTTCTAAGGGAGAAGCTTTGCAAACTGGAAGGGGTTTTAATCCTGCAACCCGCTGACGGCAGGGCTTTGTGCAGAAGTGACAGCACGGGATAAATCTCATCCCTGCTTGGCTCAAATAGAGGGTTGTGAGCTCCCACTGCACTGCAAGTTATGTTTTCAGGAGGAATTTCAGGTGCAATCTGAGGTAAAGAAGTGTGGGGTCACATCAGAAGTCACTAAGGTGATAATGTCACTGAGAGTGTTTTTGAACAGAGGTTGCAGGGTTTGACCCCATTTGTAATTTAGCCAGGAGAGGTTTCTTGCAATTCTGTTCTCACAATGGCAATTTTTGTAATTAAATGTGGACAGAACTTTAGACGCTTACCAAAAAAAAAAAAAAAAACCCAAAAAATCCACAACAAAACAAATAAACAAACAAAAAAAAACAACAAAGAAAACCACCCAAAAAAAAAACCAAACAAAAAAACCCCCACAAAAACAAAGAGAAAAAAAAATCCATGCTGGAGAACAACACCTTCAGGTCAGATCCACCCAAGATCTTCCTTCTGGGAGGGACAGAGTGTCTGCAGTGTCAGCATTAGAAATAGCAACATGGAACATTTGTCATATATAATGTGTGATGTAGATGAGAACTTAAAAATTCCTCATTGCTCAAATTCATTGAGTCCCATGTGATTTGAAGAAAAAGAGGAAAAGCAGAGAAGAAAAAGCCACGGAGCAGCAGGGGTTGGGACATGACACAAGCCTTGACAGCAAGGGAGCAGGGCCATGGTCACCCCTGGAGCTTCACAACCAGAGACAGGGAATTCTGCTCAGGGAGACAAAGAGAAAGTCACAGAAAGAAGGAAAAGTGGTTTATTCTGTATTATTATTCTATATTTATTCTATTTATTTATTCTATATTATTATTCTGTGCTGATATTCGTGGGGTAAAGTAATCCACCATTAAAAGCCAGCAGGCTGCTTGATTTTCGCCCAAATCCCAACAAGATCTGCAAGATCTGGCTGCAAAGTGAAATGCTGACAGTATCACCTGAAAAAAAAACTCTTACTGGGCTGTTTGGGCGCTTCCACAGAAGTTTTCCTGGTTTTAAATGTTCCATCACACTGACTTCATTATTAGCTAGGTAGCAGAGCAACACATCTCTTTTCCATGAAAATAATTTTTGAATTAATTGAATTATTTGCAGCCCCTTCACGTGTCAGAGTCAATCAGAGGGGTCCAATTTACTGCAGACAGAGGAGGATTCATGAAGGGCTTTCCACAAAACATTGTTTTTCTGACAGTTTGAACCTTTGCATGCTACAATCTTCTGCTGATATTGCAGAAGTAATTATCTCCTTTAGGTTGCCTTTATATTAAATATTGAGTTTGTTGGTTAATGAGAGGTATAATTCAGTCCTGTGTGATTGGTAAATCCATCCTGATGATGTGAGTTATGCCAAATTTCTTGATTTTTTTTTTTTAATTCTCCCCTGGAGGCAGAATGCAAAACAGAAAACATGCAGCTGGTTTATTTGAATTCCCCACTCCTTTGACATTAAATAATGACATTATTCAAGAAGCTGTTCAGGAATCCATAAAATTAGCATTATTGAGCACAAATATGGTATCTTATAAATCAGTAATTATTAACGAGCTCTTTGGTGACACAGAGAAGATGAGTTCCTCAGAGAAGCCCCTGATTACAGCAGACAGGCAGAGCAATATTCTTAAAATTACAGCCTAATCATATAGATTTTCCCAGCTGGCATATTCAGAAACACCTGTGTTTTAAACTTCAGAAAGTTTTAAAAACACCTGAATGTACCTTTTACCCCTCAGTGACGTCCTTGCTGCTCTTAGAGCCTGCAGGTTTGAAGGTTTGGCTCCACAAATTGGTGGGGAAAGCATCTGCTGGCTTCCTCATAAATTGTTCACCTGGTGTGTGGGAAAGAGCATAAACTCTTTTTTTTTTTTTTTTTTTGGGTCTGATTTTATCTGTGCTGAACATGTCCTCCTCCCACAGGTGGATTTTAGTGGATTATTTTCAGCTCTTCAGCTGGGGATCCCTCTCAGTCCTCTGAGTTATCCCACTTAGCAACAGAGCCATTTTAAGAGACTGTTTCAGAATTCCCAAATCGATACCTTATAATCAGCCATATAAAGTGTTTATTGCTCTGTTTCTGATTATCCTTCAGAACAAGTTCACTTCAGCTGGAAATAACAAGGGATAAAGACGGAGAAAAACAATTACAACTGCAAAATTGTGTGTTTGGATTTGGATCTAATGTCCATAACTCTCACAAATTTTGGGGGAATCAGGTTCTAAGACACACATGCAGTGCATTACTGACAATTTCACTACTTTTCCATCAGTTTATTAATGATAATTTTGGGAAGTTCCTGACTCTGAATCAGAGGATGTAACCCAGTGAAGCTCTGTTATTTTAGTGGAGTTATAATGGCCACAGACCACCTGAGTATCCCTTTGAGTCTTTCCAGGAATCCTAAATTGAGATTAAGAAAGTATTTTGAGGCTTGTGCATTTATGGAGTGATTCCAGTTGTCATGCCATTTGGAAAAAAAAAAAAAAAAGAGAATAAAAACTTGGGCAGAAGTTTTATTGTATAGGATTGTGCTGCAAGTGCAAGCTCTCAATAAAAAGGCAGTGGGTGTATTATAGCCCTTTATCCCACATTTAATCTCGTAGCGCTAAAGGCTTTGTGCACATTGCAGTTCTCGGGATAGAAGACCCCAAATTTCAGCACGTTCAGCTGGCTGGAAAAGCCAAAAAGAGACAGAACTCTGTTTTCCTGCAGCATTTTCACAGCCTGCGAAAGTAATTTCTGAGGGAATCCTGAAATTCAGATATTCCCGCAAACAGTAATTTATTTTTTTTTAATGAAGGACAAGTCACTCATAATTTGAGTTTGGGCAGTTTGGGGTGCAGAGGATGTGCACAGTCAGATCTCCTGCCTTGTCCTGTGCCCTGCAGCACTCCTCTCTCCATCCCTGCACAAACCCACCCCAAAACGTGTGAGACTGTGGCCTTTTTGAAGTGCATATTACGTTTTTCTTAATTCTCTTTTCACAGCCTTTAGGGTGCCTGGGTTGTGTTTTTTAGCTTTACTCTTCAGCAAGTTGCTGCAGCCACTAATAAAAAGCTGTAAAAATAACACATGAATAACCTTTGAAGAAGTCTGCCTCTGAATTAGATGCCAGATTCGAGATGGGGATGTTTAATACAAGAGCAGTGCTGGTCAGGATTTCTGAGCCTCATTTTAACTCTAGGAAGTTGGATAAAAAAGAAGAATCCTGTTTATCTCCCAGCTAATCAGAGGGACTGGTTTCCCTTCATTTCCTCCATTAATCAGTCTCTGATTTCTTCATGGCCACCTTGCAGTGCAGAGGGTTTAGTGTTGCTAAACAAAGTAATGAATGAAAGAAATAAAAGGAAGCCTGGGTTATTTCAATATCCCCTCGGAAAAGGCTCCTGGTTCGTTCCCAGAGCCTCTGCTGGATTGCTGGGCCGTTTAAATCCAGTGCAGCGTGCTCATCTCTGTTCATTTGGAAGGAATCATGCCTGATTTAGTTATTTCACATGGTAACACATGTCACTTGATCACTTCCCAGCTCTCACAGATTACATATTACTTTGTGTTTGCATTCGATTTGCTGGCACACATCAACATTCAGGAGCTGGTGGATTAAATGGAAATGGAGTGTGCCTGCTTGCCAGCCCAGTTCCAGGGAATTAATGGCTAAATGTGAATCACAGCACCCTGGGAAGGCTCCAAAATATGTGCAAGACTGAGGAGCAGGATGTGCACTGCATGTGGTGTTCTCACAGCTTTCCCTGTAGGTCACCAAGCTTTCTCAGGTGTGTTGGGACAAACATTCAGCCACATTTCCCCGAGCTCATAAGCAGATTTGTGTGCCTGCACTGCAGCCCAGAAGCAGCTGTGGATAATTCCACCAGCCCTGAATAAAATCCAAGTGTGTTGTGGTACAACAGTCGCAGCACGAGCTCCATCTCTGACACAAACCCCAAAAAAAAAAACCTCTGGCTAAATAGCCTAGAGGGAAACCAGAGCCTTCTGCCCGCTCTGCTCTCAGGAGAGGCTTTAGTTTAAAACTGGCTTCTGGCTGCAGGTACCTCCCAGGGGAAGCAGTCAGAGTACATTAAACTTGTGCTGAGGTGTTGTTAGCCCACAGGCAGGGATTCAGCAGGAATTAATTGGCTTTGGTGAGCTGCAGCCACGGAGGATCAAAGCTAGTTGATGGTAAAGTATTAATGCAGCACTTGTGGCTTCAGTTGTTCCCCGTTAGTGCAGCAGCAGTGTGGGTTTATAAGGAGCTAATCCTTTGTAGGAAATAAATGTGATGCCTTATTGCCAGCATTTGGAATGGTAGGGGATGGATGAATATTTGCTGGAGCAGGAAAACAGGTGCACTACATGATATTTAGAGTATCTTCCCTCTGGGGGGGGAAAAAAAAATAGAGTTCTACTGAATATTGGTGAGTAGGAAAAAATAAAAGGAAAAAAGAAAAGAACATTCTGCAAGCAGGACTGCTGGCACCCTTTGCATGGTGCTGGCAACAGATCCAGCATTTCCCACGCTCCGTGGAGTGCAGGACAGTCTCCAAGGATGGGTTCACTGAGCTCCACCTGCCCTGGGCTCCTTCAATGTGAGGGGAAAATCCATGTTCACATCCTGCTGGAGTGCCAGAGACTGTGTCTAGCCTGCAGAGCACTTGAATTCTAGGCCCTTCTTCGTGCTCTTAGAGCACTGTGGTTTTTTCTTCCTCAGAGGACTGTGGTTTGTGTGTTTTTTCCCCCAAAAGTTGTCCCTGGGCTCGCTGTGACACGAGTTATCACCAGATCCTCCAATTTAGGGACAGCTGGCAGGGCAGGGAATCTCCTTGGAGTTGTGACCTCCACACCCCTCCTGGCATAATCTGTACCCATTTTTCAGATTTCTGCTCCCCCAGCCCTCTGTTTGTGCTGTCTGAGCCCTCCCACACGTGGATCTCTGCCAGGCTGAGTTTAAAATACCAAGCTACACCTCTGTGGTGCCCTTTTTGGGGTGATATCCCCAGCTTGCAGGGCTCATTTCGGGTATCTTCTTCCAAAGCCGCCCTCTTTATTGGTTTGAGAGAAAAAGCTCCTCACAGAGATCTGTCAGACACCTCAGAGTCTCTTCTCCTTTTTCTGGCAATCCCTTCAGTGCTGGATACTTGGGTACCACCTCTGCTTCACAATCCATCCTCTTGCTTTTCTTTTAATTTTTGATTTTTTTTATAACTTAAGATGAGGCAGTGCTGGCATTCCTGGCTGAAGTTTGTGATCCTTGGGTGTTTATGGCACATAAAGTTCCAAATTCCAAGCCCTGTAAGTGATTGGCTCCAACCTCTATGGAAGTTCACTGGAAATTGTTAAAGGCTGCTTTTTTACAGCTTTGGAAGGACTTTATCAGACACACAGCACATTATTGTTAGCCCTTCAAAAAGTTCTCTGAATGCACTGGGAGAAGTGACTTCAGCTTCACCCTTTGCTTCAGTGGAAGTCTAAGTATTTGGCAAAAAAATCTGGTGGTTTTTTTGTTTTGGTTTTTTTTTTTTTTTTTTCTGACAGGCTTTGTGCCTCAGTTGCTAAACTGCTTCAGTTAATCCATTTTGCTCACACTGAATTTTGCCATCTGAAATGCTGCTGGAAGAAAAGAAGATGATCAACAGCAAATCTCTCCTGCTACAATCGAGTCCTGTCCACTCTGCCTGGCAGAAAGGTAACGTTTTTAAATAGTTCAGCAATTCAGAACACTTTCTGCACTATCAGGATGGGATGAAAAGGAAATGAGTAGCTCAGACCTGGTCCAGAGCCATGGAAATCAATGAGGAGACTCCAGGTATTATGTAAAGGCTTAGGGTCAGTCCACCAGTGAGCAATAATTTCATCATCAAACACATTTTGTGTTTTGTTGGTCTTGTGCTGCCCTTTGGGACTGCAGGTGTGTGTTATCAAACCAGCTGAAGAGGATGGTGACCTCCAACTTGATATTTCCATCCTGCTCCCCAGGATGCTCACAGTCAACAGCATTTGTCTCCTTTTCTTTTCTTTTCTTTTCTTTTCTTTTCTTTTCTTTTCTTTTCTTTTCTTTTCTTTTCTTTTCTTTTCTTTTCTTTTCTTTTCTTTTCTTTTCTTTTCTTTTCTTTTCTTTTCTTTTCTTTTCTTTTCTTTTCTTTTCTCTCTTCTCTTCTCTTCTCTTCTCTTCTCTTCTCTTCTCTTCTCTTCTCTTCTCTTCTCTTCTCTTCTCTTCTCTTCTCTTCTCTTCTCTTCTCTTCTCTTCTCTTCTCTTCTCTTCTCTTCTCTTTTCTCCTTTTTTTTCCTGACGAAGTGATTTTCAAGCAGGGTCAAACCAGAGGAACGTGGATACAAATGAGCTCTTTAATTGCAAACAACTCCACATCTTTTGCATAAAACACCTCGGACCATTTGTTATTTCCAAGCACAAGACAAACGGCTGAGCACTTAAAGTGTCACTGCCAAAGCCACCAGTGACAAAGGGAGGGACTTGGAGCATGGCCTGCCTGTGTGGGGGCACAGCCACCTCCCCTCTGCCCCAGGGGACAGAAGCTTTCATTTGAGGAATTACTGTCCCCTGCCTGATGAGCTCTGAATTCCAGAGACACCACAGGGTGAGCTCAGGGAAATGCTCTCCTCTCCTGCCCAGCCTGTCCCCTGCCACTCCTGGCATTCTGTTGGCAGCGCAGAAGGAACCCAGGGCTTGCAGAGCTAAAGTGACTCTCCAGCACGGGAGTGACACTGGAGAGCACCGCCAGAGTGTCCCCAGCTCCTGACACCCCCAGGAAGGTCAGGAGCTCCAGAGACACTGCAGGAGCTGGGGAGGGCAGGAGGGCAGGGAGCTGCAAGGGGACATCAGGGTGTCCCTGTCCTGCAGAGCAGGGGTCATTGTCCCTGCAAGGACACATCAGGGTGTCCCTGTCCTGCAGAGCAGGGGTCAGTGTCCCTGCAAGGACACATCAGGGTGTCCCTGTCCTGCAGAGCAGGGGTCAGTGTCCCTGAAAGGAGACCTCAGTGTGTCCCTGTCCTGCAGAGCAGGGGGTCAGTGTCCCCATCCATGGGTCACATCACCTCTTTCTGACTCTGTGCTAATGCACAGGAATTCTAGGAAACTCCATGGCTCTTTTTAAGAAAAATAGATTTTCTAGAAAGCAGTTTTCTGGAAGATCTCAAGAATAAATGCAGATGCTGGAGGTGTGTGTTGAACTAGAACACAGAATCCAGGCGNTTTCCTTTTCCTTTTCTTTTTTTTATTAGTACCTCACCTTGGACTCTCGTACTCATCCTTTGTTCATTTTTGCTGTCCTTTCTTGCATTTTTCAAGGCCAGACTGTATTTTGTTCTCATCCCTCTTATTTTCTTACTGAAATGAAAAAATGTTCCAGTCTGCAAGAAGGGTCTTGCAAATTTCCTGAGTATATTCACTTTCAAAAGTTTTCTAGGAATACCCACTCACTCTTTGGCATCCTGTGCACTTGGTTGTGGTTCAAAGATGTCAAAATTGGGATTTTTCTGAGAGGTTCAAAAATTCTCTTGGACTTGGTTCAGGCATTTCCTTCTACCAGGAATAATTAGGGGAAAAAAAAGTGAAACAAACACGAGGTTACAAAGGGCCAACGTTACAACCAAACAAGTCATTCATGTAGCTTTTTTAACAATTGTCCTTCTGCTTATTTGTCACAGCATCACATCAATCCCTGAGCCTTCTGCCAAGCATCCAGGCCCTTACTTAATTTTAATACATGTTATCATTTCTGGTTGGCTTAGAGTGATTCTTACATAATTATGAGACAAATAACTTTTATTTTGACTTTTTAATCATTATTTAGAGATGCCCCAGGCCATGTAGCATGTCCCTGTGAAAATGTGGCAGCCACCAAAGCAATGACTAAAATGACTGTACTCTGCATAATGCCAGCAGTCAAACTCCTTAAAAGCTCAGTAATACAAAACATTAATGGCTGGACTTTTCCAGGCATCCCAGCTCCTTTAGCAGCTCTAATATTATTTGCTTTTTCTGTTCACAGTAAATTAGGTGTGCAATAAATAGAGGCAAGAGACAGATTTAGAGAATATGAAAAAGGCCTGGAAAAGATTATTCACAACAGCAATTAAGGATGGCTGAAACCTCGGGCATTTTTTTGCTTTGTAAACAGAATATTTTGGGTTTTTTTCTAGAAGTTAATTCAAGCCAAGCACTTTATTTTGGACTGCTGGTGCTGTTCTGGGGGTGGAGGCACGTGGGTGGTGGCAGTGCCTGCCCCAGCTCGCTGCTCACAGCCACAGGAGTTTTCTGACATCCCAGGAGTGGGAATCTGTGTTTTGGAGAGGATTTCTGACTGGCAGGGCCTGATCTACACCGCCCTTCCCTGCCTGCCCTGGCCGTGGTGGTTTGTGTTTTCCTGCCCTTAGTTTGGCAAAACCCCCTTGGTTCCATGGTGTGGATGTTTTGGGTTTTGTGACTCAGCTCCAGGTGGGTGAGCTGCTGCTGTTGGGCTGAGAGGGGACATTTGCTCTGCAGAATTCTTCACGTGTGCAGGGTGATGTTCACCCCTGTGAGCAGCCCAGCTTTGGGTACAGAACTGTGCCTGCTCTGCAAGTTTTCTTAATTCAGTCCCCAAAAATTCCTGAGATGTCTCCATGGGATGTTCTTTTACCCTAAAGCAACAAGCTGAGCCAGCAAGTTTGCCTTGAACCAGGGACGGAATGGAATCTTTCCTGTTTCTCAGCCCTGCATTGTATTTATTAAATCTCTTTGTGGAGTGTGACAGGAATTGAGGGCTGGGCTCTCGCTTGACATAAAACCCAGCCATTCTCAGGGTTTATGCAGTCTCAGGGACAATTAGGGAGGCTGAAGGCAGAGAGGCCACAGTGACTTGCAGGATCAGGTTCTGACTCCTTTCCTAAAATCCTCTGCTGCATTTCGTATGGATTGGCTGGCTAAACTCAGTGCTGCTTAATTCAAAAATGGGGAGTTGTCACCCTGAGCTTTCTTTTTTTGCCTCCTTTCATTTTGCAACCAATTGAAGGAGCGGTGTGAGTGTATAATGGTGTGATAAATCACTCAATTTACATTTGGCAGAATAAAATTAGCATTGCCATTACTTCATAACAGGCCATGGCTATGACTATGGAATTGATTTCAGAGTCAGGCTGATCCATTACAATTTTGTTAATATTGAATTTTAAATAGGATGATGAATTGCTAATCAATGAAGTTAAAGAAACAACTTAGGGGAGGAAAAAAAAACCCTACTGTTTACTTTATAAATTGTGTGTCATTTACTGTGTCACTTTCCATATTAGGAACTCCATATTTGTAATATTCCAGCTACATCATGGACATTTGTGCAATTCAGGGAGCAGCCTGTGTTGGACCAAATGAGAAATTTTCCACTCATTTATATTCACCATAAACTTCCACCATTTTTGGTGCACTAAGGGCTTGCTCTGAAGAGATGGCCCAGTGCTGTTTGATAACCCCAATGAACTACTCCAAAACCAAATGGAAGGAAACTTTGCTCAATTCCTTCTTTATGCAAAATACCATTTGTTTCTCTTAGCTGTGTGTAGTTCTTGCTCTAACCTGGAGATAGAGTTTGGATTTATGAGTTTATCCAAAACCTGAATCTTCTTCTTAGGGTGAAATCAGGCAAAGATCCTGGTAAAGTTTATGAAGGTCAGAGCTTCAATTTTTTTTTTTTCTTTTCATATAAATGTAGATAATATTCTTGTTTGGGGTAAAAATTCTTGCAAGTACCTGAAAATCACACAAATTTTGGGAGCTGTGCCTAACTGTGAGGGAATTAATTCTACCCTGTGACACTTTCTTTCTACTGGACATATTTTTTGGGTGTGGGGATTTTTTTCTGCAGTTGAGCTGAGCCAGGTACAAGGACAGGCAGATCCATTGCCATATATTCCCCTTTCCTGGTGTCCAACAAAGTCCCTTTAATGAGAACTCAGAGCAGTAGATCACCTGGCCTTTAAACCTCAAAAGATGACCAGGCAATGCTTTTAAATTATTTTTTTCTGTCAGGAAGGTGTGGAGCAGTGCTTGAGGAGCAGAGGATGAAATAACTCATCCTTGGCACACGGAATGTCAGGATCAATAGACACAACATCTTCTGTGACTGGAAACTGTAAACAGAGAAATAAATACTTCTTGTGCAGTTTGGATTTATTAATTTGTCATCGTTTCTACTTTTCCTCCATCACCTGTAGAAATGCAAAACCTCAGTGTAACCAATTAAATCAGGGCTGTGCTAACAAATCTCTCCCTTTGGGTTGCTCTCCAGTAGAGGTTGCTTTTTTATTAGAAAAAAAAGCAATAAATTACTGCAGGAAAGCATAAATTTAATCAAGATGAAAGCATGGGAATATCAGGAGAGATATTTCCTTAAAATTTTATTTAGAGCTACAGAAATTCTGCTGTCCCAGCCTGTCCAAGTCACGCCTGGTGCCACAAGTGTCACATTCTGTGCTTTTCACCACAGAAAATCCGGACTTTCAGCATCACAGGGATTATTAGAATATTACAAGAGTTCTTTAGCAGCAGATCCAGGAATTCAGCTCGGGATTTTGAGTCATTCTAAATCTGCAAAGACTTCCCAATGAAACTCTTTGATTCCCCTTTGTCATCCAGGGTAAGAGATGAGTGCGTGGTTTTCTCACCATGTTCACTCTGTGCTCTCTGCTCAGGGCTTAATTAGCAGATGTTTACAAGGATAATTAGTGACAGGGCAGGGGGGATGGCTTCAAACTGAAAGTGAGCCACAGGAAGAGAAGATTTGTGGCTGCCCCATCCCTGGAAGTGCCCAAGGCCAGGCTGGATGGGGCTTGGAGCAGCCTGGGGCAGTGGAAGGTGTCTTTGCCTGGAGCAGGGCAGTTGGAATTAGGTGCTCCTTGAAGTCCCTTCCAACCCAAAGTATTCTATGATTCTGTAATTCTATATTTAGGAAGGAAAAGATCAACAGATTTGGATTTGCTGTTCCCAGAAATTGGTAGTTTTGCCTTTTTCCGACTCTTTTTTTCCAGCAGCTGCTATCTGCACACTCACAGCTCTCTAACGTTGTGCCACGGAGGAACTGGCTGAAGATACACCCAAAAAAGTGCACCTGAAGTTCCCTTTTGTTGTGCAACGTGGAGGGTGGGAGATCAGCAGAGGCCAGGGAATTTATTAACCTTTTTTCTCCTCGAGGTCAGACCTGCAGGATCAGCCTGCTTTCAGTGGTATTTAGGGACTTGCATTGTTGGTCCTGCACCTGAAGAGAAAATGGATACAGAAATGGGAGATATGGGTAGGATCGTGATTTCCAGCCTTCTTCTGAGAAAGATATTTTAGGAATGTTTCCTTACAAAATACAGATTGTGTGTACAGAAAATGGACCATTCATTTTTGCTAAATATATCGTCTGAAAAACCGGTGCCTGCACGAAGGCAGCAGAGGCTTATGGATAGAGACACATTTTATTCTGCTCTGAGGAAATAATTCTTTCATTTGCTAAGTATTTTTTTACCATAGTAAAGATGTCCAGCACTACTGAACTGCAGTGAATTACACCTGGAATTTTACAAACTGTGGCTGTTGTCAAAGGAGAAGCCGAGTACGTGTTGCACCACTCGATATTTTCCCCATTGACTGCAGCAGTATTTCAGATGAGTCCCCAGGGAAATAGAGCAACTTCCTTTCATTCAGAAAGTCATCAAAACCAGGCAGCTTCTGATCTTTATCAGCAAAATTATTTGCATTTCTTTTGCTCCAGCCTCAGAGAGGGGAAAGAGGGGACAGAGAATGAAGCAGAAGAAGAGTGGAGCTGTTTGGCAGAGGTTCTACAGCAGAGCCTGAAGTGTATTTATGGTTATAATTTTGCACAGATCACTTGGTGCTCTAACACCGTGCTGCTGATCACAACATACATCACACTTTAATTTTAACCTTTGCAATTCATCAATAGTTTCAATATCAAATATAATTCAGCACTGACACTATTGGTTTACAGGTAAGTGGAATAAGAATGGAGGAGACTTAGTAATGGATTAGTGGGCCTGTCAACAGAGGCAGAAAGATTCATGTTGTCTTCTCTATGTTTCTATCACATGCACAAAGCTATAAATAATGGTAACAGCTAATCAGACACAAGAAAGATATATGCTGTCATTGAAAATCAGTTATTTCTACCATCTGAGCTCTACAAATTTAACCACTGGAAAGGAATCCATTTAATAAAACAGCATTTTGCTGCTTGTTTTGCAAGCCATGTATATTTAAAGGACTTTTCTTTTAAAGATTTAAAAGAATTATTTCCTTTGGTCATGGTGTAGTAGTTCTGTTTCTGAGTAAGTGCTTATACAACTCCAGGAAACTAGCAATGCTTTTAGGAAAAAAAAAATGGCCAAGAAATTATTTTATTTTTCATTGAACATGTTAAGACTGAAATTTGGGTGGGATTTTCTGCTAAACGTGAAAATCCAAGGTTTGTCTTCTGTGAGGTTTCTTACTCTAAACTATTCACTCTGCTACTGGAATTTGGAAAATGTCTGACCCCTCAGAGTTCCAAGTTTGCAACATCTCCCTGAACACTTTCCTCCACTCTTAACTCAGGAATTCAATGGGGTGAACAGGGCATTAAATCTGATTTTTGGTGGTGATGGAACACAGCCCTGCAGAGGCTGATGAAACACTGTCTTGGTAGATATTAAAAATTTAACCACAGGTAACCTGATTTAATCCCAAAGTCAGCCCTGCTCTGGGGACAGGATCAGATGACCTGCCAAGGTCCCTTCCTAAATCATCCTATTTGGTGACCTGTGGTGAAATGTTTCACATTATCTCCTACTTTTTCCTCTCTGTATATCCTAAACCTGTGAGGTTTTTAAATCACATCCAAAGGAAGCACAAATTCTCTTGAATGTTGTGCTGGGGATGAAAATTCCCAAATACTCAGAGTTTAATTCTTCCTTGTCCTCATTCATTCTGCTGAATGAATTATTTCCATCTTCCTAAGTTCCCATGTTTGGGCTGTTGGGTTCTTCTGAGGGAAAAGTTGATGTGTAAGGTTTGGGGATTTTGGATTATATTTCAACATATATTTAATCGATGGACGAAGACTGCTCTAAAAAATGTTACCTTTTAGGAAAATCCTGAAAGTGCTTAAGTGTGTATGGAGTACGTTATAACTCTAAGGGTCTATAGTGGCTGAAGAAAGTGAAAAGAATCCTTTAAAGAACTCCTACTCTTGTAGGATGACATCACATGCCATTTATCATATATTGTGTATTTTCATTTAATCAAAATTTCCTTCCTTCCTTCCTTCCNTTCCTCTCCTCCCTCTCCCCCTACAAAATTAATCCAGTCCTAGATGTCCATAAATATTGCAAAAAAAAAAAAAATCAAGTTAAATTGAAAATCAGTCTCCTATATGAGGATTCTACTTCAAATCTGGGACTCTGAATCCAGAGTACTGAAAAGACATGCAGTGAACACGGCCTTTGCATTTTCCAGTGGTTTGTGTCATATCCTGGAATTAGCCCAGATGTTTCCTGGTTTTTCCTCCTGAAAAACTTATTCTGCTGAGTTCTGTGTGCTATTTCTGGTCTAAAGTGGGACATAATTCTGAAGGCAAAATGTTGCAGTGTCATTGCCAATGATTATAACATCAGATAGCAATGTGGAGCAAAAAGGAGCCTTAATTCAGATGTAATTTCAGGTGGAATGATCTGCCATCAAATATCCCATCCTCATTCAGGGATTTGAGTGTAAAAATCTACAATTTTTAGCAGCAATGATGGGTAGAAGGCTTTTCAAGCCCAGGATTTTTTTCCCCATACAGGATGCACCCCACAGACCCTGCTGGCACTGGAGGGGAGGGGAAATTCCAGGTGCAGATCAGAGCCCTTGTGAGGGTGGAAGGGTGAGACGACTGAGTGCTTGGCCATGCAGAGCCTGCTGCCTCCTCTTTACAGCAGGCAAATATGACTGAAATGGACTTTCAGAAAGGGCCTCAGATGTGCTTTTTAACCTTCAGTGCTCTCTGGACAAATCACTGCTTATGACAGGCTTCATTACTGCTGGAAGCCTGGCCAGAAGCAGGAGGAGGGAAAGTAGAAGTGCTTTTTATCATTTCTTTGGAGAAACACTGCACACTCACCACACAAGGCAGTAATTGTACATCACTTTTCTCTGACACGTTATGGAAAAGAGAAAAGGCATTAGAGAGTCAGGTAAAGAGAATAATCTTGTTGAAGCACTCCATTCAAGCTAACAGCTCGTGTTAGAGCAATGCCATCCTTTGTGCTCAGGGAAGCAGCTCAGTCTGTGCCCGGTGTGCAAGAGTTAGGCCGTGGAAATTTGCGTGCAGGACCTCCTCCACCACTTGGTGTTGTGATTCCCACTGCAGGTAATCAAGGATAGCCTCATCCATGTTCCCTGCTTAGCTACCACAGTGCTCAGTGGGATAGACCTTGGGTAGGGATTACGGGTAAAATACAAATAAAAATGCATTTCAGGACCTGAATTTCAATGTGAAGTATTGTCTTAGGTAAAAAGAGATCAAAATGATCCCCAGAACATATTCTGAATATTCATGGGCTGGTGGAGGTGCTGCAGCGTGAGCAGTCTGCAGGGCTGGGACAGCTGTCAGTTGTATTGTAAGGTGGTTTTTTGTTCAAAAAAACCTTCACTAAAGGCAGGAAAAATGCTGATTGTTCTGGAATGACTCCAGTGCCAACCACTTCATATTGTTCAGCAGTGAGATTACCAACTCCTACACCTCTCTCTTTGAAAAAGTCACTGAATTCATCTCTGCTTCAAAAGACCAGACCATAAATACCAGTGCCTTGGATAAAGTCAATGCATCATTTCCCTGGCGTGTCCCACAGCATCCAAAGGTTTGGTTGGAAATGGTTTTGATGGCAACTTCAGCCTCTCAGCTCCAGGGAAAAAGTGTAGATCTTGCCAAGGCATTGAAAAGAAGGAGTAAGAAGTTGCTGAATGTACAAGGAAAGGATGGTTTATGTGTTCTGTTATTTCTCCCCGACTTGCAATTGTAGTTTTTTAATTGCTTCTCTTTGTTCTTTGGATCACCATTGTTATCTGGAACTGTATTTTTTCTTGCTTTCTGTCAAGATCAGCGCTCAAGAACACCTCAAGAATCCCTTTTTGCTTTCCAGCCACCATCCCCTGCTCCTGTCAGGGTGTGTCTCTCCATAGGCCCAATGCTACAGAAGTGTCATTGGATAATGACAATGATAATTGTCATGATAATGATAATTGTCCCTGAGCAATGACAGCAGATATTAACTCCAATAAGGAAAATCCTGGTAGCTCTCAGTGTTCTTTAGCTCATTTTTGTTACTGATAGTTATGGCAAGAACCGTGTGCTAAATTCAAATGGAAAAGGCTGCTGCCATGTTCCCCAGCACCTTATCAGCAATCACTACCCAGGCTTGTAAAACATTAAATCACTTGTGAAGGGTGGGAGATTAATAAGAGGTGTTTTAATCTTCTCTTCACTCACTGCAGCACAAACAACACGATGTACAAAGGTGAAGGGAGGGAGGCAACCAAAGCTTTTTTTCCCTCTGGACTGCTTGCTAAATCCATCACTCCCTGAAAAGAAACTTCAGCAGTGCCACTGGTAGTTCAGAAGGGTGGTACAGATTCATATCAGCCACGTGCAGATCCCTCCTGGAATCCAGGAGGAAAACACCTGGAACTGCCAGATCAGTTTTGATGTGTCCCCTCTCCAAGCAGCCCAAAGCTGGAACCCAAGGGGCTCCAGGGCAGGACACGCCGTGTGCTGGGGCAAGCTGAGAGCTCCCACACCAGGATTTACACAAAATTCCACCTCCTGCTCCACAGGAAACGTGTTTGGGCCTTCAATCAGCACAGCCAGATCAGCACAAAGCTCTGCAAATCGACACATTCAAAACCCTGCTTGGGCTGTGGGAGAGTGGGGCTTCATTATTCCAAGCAGACAAGTTTTAATATTTGATTTATAAGGCTTTCTGGTTGTTCAAAACTCTGTTTGGGACCATCCAGCCAGTCGTTCCGGTGTCTGGTATTGGGAATTTTTAATTTGACTTTGTGAAGGAGAGCTTTGCTGCAGACTTGCTTGGAGGTGAAGGGAATATTCCTGCAGGTCAATATTCATCCCAGAGCTGGGAAATCGATGCTAAGCACTGCCTGAAGCCCTCTGGCCCGTCAGTTTGCTGGAGGCTTCACCAAAATTGTCATTTTTGCCATGTTTCAGCCTCATAATTGCAGCGTGTGTCCCAGGACTGACACTTGCACAGAGCTCTGCAGGAGCTGCCAGCAGAGCAGGGAGCCTTTCCCAAGCCTTTAAAAGTAGTAAAACTTCTTTGTGTGTCTCTCTGCATCTCCCATCCTTGGTTTTCTGTCTTCCCAGGGCTTCCCAGAGCAGACAATCACTGCCATTAAGACAAAGCACTCGCTTTTCCCGAGATGGTAGAGCTTGTACAGAGAGAAAAAAGGGAGAAAGGGAAAAGGAATGGAATATTTCTCTGCAAAGGGCACCTGTCTTTTACAGAGGATAAAGTGTTGCCAGATGAGCTTAACAACATTATTAATCAATCTGTGGAGACATCTTTCTTATTTTTTTTTTTTTCCTTTGTAGGAAAAATCCTTAGAAGAAAACAATCCAGGCAGAGGGAGAGATATAAACCTCTGCAGAAGCAGACAAGGGGGGTGAATTTTCTCCTTGATAAGTCAGCCCTACTCTCTCCAGCAGAAATTCCTGAGGGAAAATATACTTGAAGTTTACACCTAGAAACAGATTTGGAATGTTTGTAGAATGTTTTTGTTTAACAGAAGTTGATTATTTCTTCGAGGGGCTCAACTCACCGTTGAAAAAATGTTCATACTTAATTGTTATTTGAACATTAAATATAAACATTAAAATGAATGTGAACATTGAATATGTTCATATTTAATTGTTTGGTGCTGTCAGGATTGGAAAGCAGCACCTTTATTGTGGGTGATGTCCACACATGGCAGCGTTTTCCATGGAAAAGACTCAGGGAAGTGTCTGTGCTAACGATTCATCCTTTGCAGAGGTTTTCACTCAGCTGTTGGGAATTGTTGAGAAGTGCCTATCAGTGTATCAAAGCACCCTACAAACTCTGAAAAGGAGGGAACTGAGGCTTTACTGGTTCTCATTTTAGCCTGCCAGCAAAGCTGAGTGACTCAGCCAGACTCCCCTGACAAAGAGAGCCCTTCCTGCACCTCAGCAGCCTCCTTCCCAAATCCCCACTGGCTGCAGAACTCTGCAGAAAATGTTTCCACCAGTGGGGGATTTTTCACTTCCTTTGTGCTGCAGGAAGGTGATCCCTTGTGCAGGCTGCCCTGGAGCAGAGCAGGACAGAGTTCCAGAATAAAGCAGGGATTTATTAAAAGCATTTCCTCCATGGATCCACCTTGGGCAGCACAAGAGCCCAGCCAGGGCTGCACCCAAGATGAACCAAAATGGTCCCAAAATGGACACCGGGCACGGGCTCTGGCACTTTTATCAGTTCTGCTCCATTTGCACATTGGAGTTCATTGTCCAATTCCAGCTTTAGCCCATCAAGTCCCATCCTTCTTGTTTTTCTCTCCTCAGCCCACGTTGTTTGTGCTCTTGGGCCTGAGGTTTGGATCATTTGTCCTTGGTCCCCAGCTGGAGAAGGAATTGTTTTGTCTCCCTGCTCTGTGCAGAGAGCTCACCATCCCATAATATGAAGCTCAGACCCACCTATATGGTGGCTTTAAGCAAACAACTCAAAGAAATTAAGAAACATATAACTAGAACCCAGAGCAAAGAGCTAAATAGACCAATACATAACATACAACCTAGAGTTTATGTATATGTTAAGTCTCTTACAGAGAAGACTCTAGAACCACAGTGGGAAAGGCCATTCCAAGTGCTTCTCACCACTTTCACCACAATTAAATCAAAGAGCAGAGTGCCTAAATCCACCACTCTTGAGTGAAGAAAGCCCCAAAAACCCCTCAGAAAGTAACACCAAGAAACAAGGAACTAAAAGTAAAACTTACTGGAACAAAATTAATATATTGCAGCCAGGGATAGTTTGTAATTTTATTTGCAAAATTGTTTTGTGTATAATTGCAATTAAAGTCTTAGAATTAGAGGGTACCTCTATCCAAAACAATACTAAATGGCCTAAATGGACTAAAATCGATTACTTCTGTGCAGGTAGCATATTTAGCATATTAGAAGTAATAGACTGCATATTTAGCATGTCGTTTTCTACTGGCAACGTAGCTACTTTTATCAGTGAACTAGGTCTCTGCATTGACACTAAAGCAGCACAGAATCTGAAAAATAGAAAAGCCAAAACCTGAGGCCTCAAAGGAAAACTCCCACTGCTGCCAGGGCATGAGGATGGATGGAGGCAGGGGACCATGGCAGAGCCACCCTTGATGGAGACAGATGGAGGCTTTGCTGTCTCACAACAAAGGTAGTTGAAATACCTGAATAAACACAATGAAAAGTCAGAGTGGAAACTAAAAACAGTACTGAAGTTTTCTTTAGAAATGGGGGGAAAAGCCCTCATTTTGCAACACAACCAAATAGACATGGAGTCAAAGACTCAAGTGGTTCCAGAGAGTCAAAAACTTTTCCATAAGAGGTGGCTCGTCCACAATCTTATTTTCTGCATCTCTGAACTAGAAAATATGTCACTGAAAGAAAGGCAGTGCCACTTAATTAAGAAAAAATAAGTAAAATAAATCCTTATTGCCCAGGCAATAAGTAAAAAATATGTAAAGTACATTGAAATCACTGAGTGAGGTTGTGAAGGAACATTCGTGCACTGCCAAAAGTGTTCATTTCTACTTAATCTGCTATTGAAATGTCCCAGAGATGCAATAAAAAAATCAGATTTTGTGAGCTTTTAGTTTCCATATAGTTTATAAATTTTACCAAAATCCCCACGGACTCTTTATTCCTTGCTTGTTGTTTTGTTTGACTGTATCTCTTTAGAAAGAGAGTTGATAACTAAATACTTGTTGAGGTTATCATTGAGAGGATGACTATGAAAATGGGGGTAATAAAGTGAGTACCTTTCTTCTCTGCCTCTCAGTATTAGAAGCTCTTTCAGAGTGCTCCCAAAAACCTTTTTCCATATAATCCATAGATGGACAATGAGGTTTATTTTCCCACTGTTTAAGAGGGAAGACAGAATCAGCCTCTTGCAAATTTCCTTATAAACCTATTTTTACATTATGATTTTTTCCTCTCCCTTCATGAGCTGCTAGAGAATGAAAATGGTCTGGGAGATATCTGTGTTCCTTCTGGCACTGCTGCCATCAGAAATCCTTCACCAATTCCTTCTTCTCATCCTGTCTGTCACTGCCCTTGGTGACCAGAGAGCAAAGACTTCCCGAAAAAAAAGCAAAATCAATAGGAAGTTTATCTGATTCTCACTCAGATTCATTGCCTTCCCATCCTTCCTTCCCATCAGTGAAATTAATGGTTGAGAACCTGAACTAAAGGAAAACCAAACAAGTTTTGTCCTGGAAAAGCTATGAGGCAAATTGCTGGCAAAGGGCAGGAGAAGGGAGGGTCCACAGAAAAATCTGGAAAGTTCAGAACTTGGATGAAATCCAGGGCTTTGTGTCTGAAAGTGGATAAATGCAAGGCATTCCTCTCAAGGGGCAGGGAAAAAAGGAATAACAAGCAGAAATAAAATACAGGAGAGCAGAACGGAGGGCAGTAATGCAGAAAAGATTCCGAGAGAGACAGCAGGTAACAAATTAAATATAAGTGAAATGTGAGGCTATTAGGGGAAAATGCCAGAGCTCCTTTGGAGAGCATGCCTCACGAGCAGAGAAAAGGGATAATTCCCATTCCCAAAGCCTGGCTGTGATGGGAACCAGGCTCTTGTGCTCACTGGGGGAGAACCAGCAGGAATTAACGGTGCTGAGGAGCTGGAGGTGGCCAGGCAAGAGGCACCTGCACATCCCACTGCTGACAGGGCAAAGCCACCAGGGATTTCCAGATGTGGTGGCCAGAAGGGAATTAAAAGGATGCTGTGATGCCAGGGAGAGTTCGGAGAGGGAAGATTCATTTAGCACCTGGACAGGACTATGATGAAAGACTTTCCTGGGGTGTTGTGGCAGTAATTGACTCCTCAATTCCAGGGGCTGAGGAGCAATGCTCTCCTTGCAGAAGAAGAGTTATGTGCCCAAGGGAATCCCCAGAAATTCCAGAAGGAGCTGAAAATCACTTCTAATAGGTGAGATTTTCTGCCCTGCCCCAAGTTTTCTCTCCCCCTCCACAATTCACACCAGTTCTCAGCACTGTTTTTGCACCCAGGGAAGACCAGAAATCAATTTTGTGTCAATCAGGAATCCAAAAGGAAGGTTTCATTTTTGGTGTGAACTCTGTCCTGTTTTGGGACATTTCAAGTCAGGGAAGTGGAAGATTTTGGGGCTTTTGATAAGTCCTTGGTGTTCATCAGAGATGATTCAGTCTGTCAGATAGCTCCAAAAAACCTGCACTATTTCTGGCACTTCAGATTATTTTCTGCTAATATTTTCATCCTAAATACTTCAAAAATATTTCATAACTAGTTAATGGATGTCAGCAACTTTAATTGATGCAGAGACCAATTAGTGCAGGTTAACAAGTAATGTAAAGTTCCTGGCTTGAAACAAGTTATTCTTTAAAAAGTTGCCTTCTTTGCTTTGCTTTGTAACAAATGTGCTAGAAACTTTCTTGCTGTGCTCCGGCACTTAGAAAAAGGAATCTCAAATCCTCTAAAATATCTTAATTTAAAATCAAACTGATGTCTAAACTCTTCTTACATTTTCTGCTTTAACTTTCCATGGTTTTTGAGATCAGCCTCTTTTCCCTTTATTTCTCCTCACATCATCATTCCAAAACTTCAAGGTGCAAGAGATGGAGGAAAAAAAATTAAAGGGAAAAAATCTATCAGTGAAAGGTGAAGGGTTCTCAATCTTCCAGTCATATTGGAAGTCACCTTGTAGGCAAGCTACAATAATTTTGTTAATTAAGCCTTGTAATTTTTAAAGACATCCCCCTGATAGGATCAGGTAGTGACTCCACTTGGCTCAGACATCTCAATATATTCCTGGCTTCAGGTTTATAATTATGCTGGAAAACGCAATAACATCCTGGTGCATGATAGATTATGCTGTTCTGTGTTAGAAATTCAATATTCTTCAATAGCACTCATTTTTTACAGCCATTTGCAAGGGAAGAGGGTGATGAAACCAACAATCCCCTGCCTTTTTCAGCCTTCTTAATTCTTAATGCTTGAGGCAAAATAGTTCTAAAATTACCTTGTAGATGCTTTCTAAAATCCTCTCTCACATTTGTTTTCTGCTCGAATCATACTTTTATTACTGTGAGATAAATAAATACATTCACATTATGCATATAACTCCCCAATTTCCTCTGAAGTATTTCTTACAGGCAAAAAGGCTTTGATGGGGGATGTCTAAATGTTTACAGATTTTCACAAGAGCTACTCTGGGATGTTATCTTATTGTTGTCTCATACTGGTGGGTTTGCTCCGGGTTTTTTGGTTTGGTTTGGTTGGTAAATGTTAATTCATAGGATCACAGAATGGTTTGGTTTTGAAGGGACTTTAAAGTCCATCTCATTCCACCCCGGCCATGGGCAGGGACACCTTCCTCTGGACCAGGTTACTCCAAGTCCAATTCTTGGGGATTTATTTTTGTGATGTGAGACAACAGTTTATACCAGAGCAGTTAAGTAGTTTATTCTTCAGTCCGAAGAGCAGTGATACAATAAATCACTGAGGCAGATTTAGTGCATCTGTGACTTGGTGCACACGGGAGAGGGAAGAAATCGCTTAAAAATCCTGGCTGTTCTTCTGGCCCAGGCCTAATTTCATCCACTTGCCCTTGGAGACCCAGTGCATAAATTCCTTGAATTATTCAGTGCCCAAGGCCAGGCTGGAAGTGGCTTGGAGCACCCTGGGACAGTGGAAGGTGTCCCCATGGCAGGGGTGGGACTGGATGAGCTTTAATGTCCCTTCCAACCCAAACCATTCTGGGATTCTCTGAATTATTTTCTATTGCCATGACAAAGGACTCTTGACAATAATATCAGAAGGCTAAATATGATTTATTAACATGACTCCATAACTCAGAGAATTGGGTTATTATCTGCCCAGTCTGGAGCACAGAAGCTGCTGTTTCCAGCTCCGTACAAGGAATGCCAGAATAGCTTAAAAATCAGAGATAACAACTTTTCACCTCATAGGCTGAAAGGAAGAAAAACCCCCATCTCCCATTATCAGGAGACAGGCAGAGAAACCTCTGTCCTTGAAACACAGCTCAGAGATTTCTTTATAGAAACTTGTACAGAGGAAAAACAAACACTTTCCCATGGGAAGAATTTTTCTGCAGGCCTGCATGCAGGGAAACTTATAAAATGTTCACACAACAATTTCCTAGCTGCTGTTCCCCCTCTGGGATTCCTGGCCTCTCCAGATGTGAAACTGGGGGGGTTCACCCCCAGAAATGCTCGGCAGAGCTGCTGTGAGAGCCAGACCAGGGCAGGAGAAGCCACCCAGGGCAGTTTGGACCTGCAGCATCTCCTGCAGGAGGGGCAGAGCTCTGCCTGAACCAAACTCCAGATTCCTGCCCCCACCGCCTGCCCAGCTTCAGGCAGACTCGGTTTTATCTCTGCTCTGCCCTCTGGGAGCCTTGGCACTGGATTTTATCATCCTCTCCTCCAGGGTTTCTGTTGGGCTTGGGTCAGGATCAGGCTGGGCTTGGTTAGACCCCACTGGCCCCATCCACACCCCTCACTGAACACCTCCTCCATAATGGAGCTCCTCTTAGACACTCAATTTGAAATCCAAACAAATAATAACCCCTCAGCTGGCCCTTTTGGAAGGAATAGCTCATTAATATTTGTTCTTATGCAGGAGATGTTTGCTCCATAAAGACAGCTGACATTTAAAATTCAATCAATTATAATCTCGCTTCAGATTTTGTGCTAGCAGAACCAAGCACGAGCAGTGTGGAATAGTTAAATTATAAAACAATTAGGAATAATAGCTGCTTTAGGTCATAATATTGTTAAATAAAATTAAGCTTTGAATTAATTGTTTCAGATGTTTCGAACTGACAACTGCTTCAAGTCAGATTTCAACAGGCTTTCAGCTCAGATTTTACCCATTAAGAATAGGGTTTTTTTTACATATGAAGAACAGTTGGTTTTATCTGAGTATTTTATCTGTGATTCACTGGATTCTTTTGCACTTTTTAAAGAAAATAATATTCTGACTGAATAAGTAAGAACGACCGAGCATAATGTCAAATACATAATAGTAAAATTATGTGACATGCAGTGACAATCACTTAAATTAAAAAATAAATTGAATTATTATAATGCAATTACATTAGCAGATTAGTTTAGAAACAAAACCTGATTGTTAAATTTTGAAAATGAACCTGCATTTGTGAATACCAGGGAACTGCTCCAGATTATTTTGTGTATCTGAGCCAGGAGCCTCTGTGACAGAAGCTCTGAGAAAAACTGGGATTTCTTTCCCTTTTTTTTTTTCATAGCCGGGACACACAAAGCAGGATGTTTTATTAAATGCTGCATCTTTAAAAAATAGTGCTTGTACAGTGAAACCATCCTGACTGTTTTCCCAGCCATCTCTTGGGAGCAAAGAAATAAGAGAAGGAGATAAGAACATTAAATTGAATGAGTCCTGTAGTTAAAGGTTTTGTAAACTCCCTTCCTTTACAGGTTGTTACGAGCTCCAGAGGGTGTTACCTCCTAGGTCAGGGCAAGACAGCTTTTACTGGAAATCATTTGTTTTTCTTTCCAGCAAAATGTTTACTCCTTCCACACAAATGTTCTGGTTTCTTCCCCAAATCTCAATAAACTTTTCAATTTGTTGATTTCTTTTCTAATCATTTTTTGATTACCGATTAAATGCAATTTTTATTGTTTTCCCACCCCTCCCTGGCAAAGCTCAGTTTTACCAGTCTGCCAGAAGAGTTAAGATTTTTTTTCCTCCCTTTTTTAGTACTTTATTTTCTATGCTATTTTTAGAGCTGATAAATCTGAACTGGGGTAGAATAACCAAGCTCAGTCACAATTTGAACTCAGGGTATTTATCATGATTAACCAAGATAAAAATAATAATAACAGGAAGGAGAAGAAGAAGAAGAAGAAGGAGAAGAAGAAGAAGGAGAAGGAGAAGAAGGAGAAGGAGAAGAAGGAGAAGAAGAAGAAGGAGAAGAAGAAGAAGGAGAAGGAGAAGAAGGAGAAGGAGAAGAAGGAGAAGAAGAAGAAGGAGAAGGAGAAGAAGGAGAAGGAGAAGAAGGAGAAGGAGAAGAAGGAGAAGGAGAAGAAGGAGAAGAAGAAGAAGAAGAAGAAGAAATAAAAGTAATAACAACAACAATAACAATAATAATAATAATAATAATTTCATTTGGCAGCCCCTTTGCCTTCCACTGCAGGGATGTTTCCTTAGCATTGAATATAATCCCAATGAAGTCCTGCTGGAGCTCTTGGAATGTGTCATAATAACAGCAGGCAAATGTCCGTGTCTTGAAAGTGTTTTACAAGCAATGGAAAGATAATTTTAGCAGGAGTGCCCGTCCCCCTGGCAGTCAGTGAGATGTGACCCCCTGAACACCCCCTGCAGTCAGCCCTGACCTGTCCCCCCTTCACATTTTGATATAATGAGGTGCCAGTCTCATCAATTTAAAATCTCGTGCATCAACATCTCTGGGAGATGCTGAAGGCCTTTTAAAGGCTCTCCCTGTGACCTTGGAGGAACAATCCTGTGCTTCTGCATCTCCAGCATTCCTGGGGACTCCCAGAAACGTTTCAGAGAGCAAGTTCTGGCTGCTGGCATAAATAATCACTGCCACAGGCTGCCAGAGGTGTGTGATCTCCTCAGGTTCTGCCACAGCAGGAGGAAAAGCTCTTGTTTTTCCAGGAGGAAAGCCCTTCACCAGGAAAATTGCATCATGAGGGGAAGGGGAGGGGGAGAGAAGAAAGTTTGCACGATTACATTGAGGGAGAGCAATCAGCTCACGGGGGTGAGAGGCAGGATTTGGGTGTAAGCCAAACTGCAGCCCAGGAAGGGCCGTGGTGCTCTGGGAAGCTGTGTCTCCTCTCAGGAAGGTTATCCCTTGTCACCCTGATCTGCAGCCTTCTTGCTGTTTTCATTTCTGTAATAGAGTTTTTCACGCTGCTTTATGTAAACACAGCACACGTTTTGCTAACTGTCTTTTTGTTTTCATCCCTTTATGTAAACACAGCACGTGTTTTGCTAACTGTCTTTTTGTTTTCATCCCTTTCTCCTGGGCAGAGAAAGTTTGATGGACCTTTTCATTGACCAGTGTAGTCAGAGAAGTAGTAACCTCATCCTCCAACCCCCCTATATAACACTAACTGTAAATAAAACATTCTTTTTTCCTGCCTGGAAGAGCAGTGTCCGTGTGCTCTTGTCGTGCTCTAATACAACAATCCCTCATTTCTTTAATGTTCTTTTGCAGCCCTGCCTGAGGAGAATGGGCACCCAATCTGACACCTTAGGTTTCAGGTTTTTCTGTTCTGCTTTGCTGTGCAGCTTTGAGCTTTATGTGAAGTGTTCCTGGGATCTTTTCACAGGGTGGTGAAGGCAAAACAATCCTATTCCAGCTGGAGACTCCAGGACAATCTCCTCAAACTTCAGGCCCAAGGAATAAACAAGGTGAAAAGAGGAGGGTGGGCAAGCAAGGGGGATGAAACTTCATAATTTGGAGTTATTAATTGGACAGCTAACTCTTATATGCAAATGGACTGAAACTTATAAAAGTGTGAGATCCATGACCAAGCTCTCTTTTGCTCCATCTCGGAGCCATCCAGCAGAGCCATGGCTGTGGCTGGTGCTGCCAGCGTGTGGCCTGTGAAGGCACCTCAATAAATCTCCACTTTATTCCTCTGAACTCTGCCCAGCCTCTGCTCCAGCTCCTTCAGGCACCAACTCCAGCTGCAGTGGGATGCAGCACCTGGAAAAGCTGCCCCTGGCTGCTGGGGCTCCCTCCTCTCCCCATTTGTGTGTAACTCCTGGAGAAATCTCTGGGAGCAACGCTGTGACTGAGCTGGAGAGATGGAAGGATTCTTTCAGAAAGGAAAGTATTAAAAGTATTACAAGGGAGGTATTAAAAAAAGGTAAAATGGCCACAGGATTACCATTCTCCAGCTTTTTGTCTTTCCTCCTGAAACAACTCGACTGGCTGATGCTTCTTGCCTCTTTTTCCCAGATCTGAGGCTCCTGTTAATGAATACAAATTTGCTCTGCCTCTGAATAGATCTGGAGCATTTCCTCTTAGACACTCACTAAGAAACTCTCCCCCTTTTTAGGATGAGGGAAAGGCTTGTCTTCCCTGTAATAAATCATATGCAGGCTCCAGGCAGACGCTAAAATATGTGCAAGGCATTGGACATGTCTTGTCCAATTTGTGTTAAAATTTACAGACAAAAGCTACCTGGGCAGAGCCTGCACTGGGCCAGGCTTTAGATGAACTTTTTAAAGCCTTGCTGGAAGCAGGATTTAACAGAGCTCAGATTTCACTTAAAGTATTGATCTCACATCTTTGTAACTTGGAGTTTTACTGTCTTTAATCAACCTAAAGCCTGTGTGGTTATTTTTCTTCTCTGATTTGACAAGCAGGCTAGCATTAAGGTAGAAGTGTTATTAATACTGCGAGATGAGCTGAATGTACTGCGGGCCATTGGAGGGAAAGGTGGCCAAAAAAATGAGAAGGTGAAATTATGGGAACTGCAAGTACAGTTTATTGTGATGGCTGCAGCAAAGAAAATCCAGGGAGCAGCTGAAATTGCTCATGCTGTGTATTATCCAGAAACAAATCTCAGGCACTCAGCTGTTGCCACTTGCACAAAATAGGTGATAAAGTGAAATATGAAAAGCCACAGAGCCATCAGCCTCCTGTCCAAAGCCCAGAACGTGGCTCTCACCGAAGTAAATGGGCCAATATATTAATGGGGTTTAGTCAGCCAAAGGAACCAGTGGACTTTCAGTCAGGTTCTCCAGTCACTTTTATGTGAGGAGTGAAATAGTGTTTTCAAAAGTTTGAAAGAGACATATCTTGGCAATCCCTGGAAATGGCTTCTCTGCTAAGCTGGGCTGTGATTTATATGAATTAGTATCAGTCTGGCTGGGCTGTGAAATTAAATACTTCTAGTCCCAAGATGTTCAGGTAACTTTTATTCTTAATTTTCTTTTGATAGGTGTAGTGAGTACATTTAAAAGTGGAACAGTCATTCGAATTTTTCACAGGAAATACAACTATGGATTTTTCTTTCCCTTAGTCCTTGGTGCTTTTTTTTTTCCCTTCTCATGTAATAAAAGCTGACTTCTTCCTCTCTCCATCAAACCTGCTGTATATCTGCCTTCCTGAGGAGCTGGGCCAGTCCTGCCTTTCCACTCATGAGTATTCCAAGATCCCTGTAGAAGGAAAAATTTCAACTGATACATATTTAATGACAACTTCTAGACAGTTTATTGTGTCTGGATGTGTGAGGGGTTGGGGGTTTTTGTTTTTGTTCTTTTTTTTTGTTTTGTTTTTTTTTTGTTTGGTTTTTTTTTAATTGTGGTTGTTTTGAAGGGGGGTTTAGGAGGGAATTCGGTGAAGAAACAACTGACACTATTAGGAAATAATGAATTCTCTATGAGGATAAAATGGTGCATTTTTTTTTAGTCTAATAATGTACAAACCCACTACTGCAGCTTTCTCACAGCAAGGAAACATAACTGAAATTTTATCTCTGTACCACATTGCAGAGATCAGTGCTGTGGTGCAGGGGTTCTGTTCAACAGCAGGATTTGATTTAGGAGCTGGAATGTTTTAAAAGTGAGAAGGATGAATTTTGTGTTGGTGGGGGATATATCAGGGTGTTTTATCATTAGCTCTGGCTCTCATTGGCATATCCATAACTTTTGTGACTGTAAGAGAAAGCAGCAGTAAAAGCACTTGGGTTTGGCACTGAGATAATCTGAGACAAAACAATTACAGAGCAGCACCCCTGCAATATTTCACAGAACTATTGTTTTAATATCAATATTGTCAAACAAATGGCACATCAATGTCACATCACTCCAGGTGATGAACTCTGACATTGTGAGAAATTCCAGTTTTCCAAACCTGGAGTGGGTACAAACTCCTTCCCAAGTCCTTGAAGGAATGATCCCTTTCGTGGAAAGGAACCAAGTTTAGGTTGTGTCTTTCATTTCTAATTTATTTCAATTGTGGGTGCAGTGCAAGGGTTTTCCATGTAGGTTTGCACGTAGTGGTTTCAAAGCCAGACATCACTGTGGATAGTTTGGGGTTTATTACCTTTCAAATGAAACTTTGTGCATGAATCAGGGCAGCTGGGGAAGAATCACCTTTAGCTAAATCTAACCAAAAGCTACACTTCAATCCTTTGGCTAATTTGGGTGACAAAATGCAGGGCACAAATGCAGTGCAGGAAGTCAGTGATTTGTCCTCTTGGCCCACGGCAGGATCAGCCTTCCTGAGCTATTTCTGAGGAATTTTTATAGAATCTCAGTCCCTGAATATTTACTTTGGGATCTCTTTTAGAGGGGAGAGACTCCCCCAGCACCTCCCTTACAGTGCAACAGAGAGATGCTGAGGTTAGCAGTGCCACCATCTCCTGGCTTCACAAAGCTCTCATCAGTTCCAGAGCTGACCTTTTGGGGTTGTACAAGACACCCAGGAATGTAGGTGGCATGGCAATATTCCTAATATAAACTTCAAAATATATTTTCTATAAATACTCCTGGTCACCAGGAGTATTTACACTCATTTTTTTTGCAGTCCTGGGAGGTCTGTGCAGTACATTAGTGAAAAATGACTGATGGGTGTGTTTTTCATCCATCTGAAACGCAACAGAAGCTTTTTATATGGTGAAGCCACTGATGCCAACAGGACCATGTGTGCAGTGGGTTGGAGATCACCTCATGAATCACTGCTGGTCCTTCCTTCAAGGGTTTGGCAGCCTTGGAAGGTTTCCTTGCAGAAATTTTGTGGGTTTTTGTGAGATCTCAACGCTGGAGAACATAAATAATCACATGTCAGGCTCCCAACGAGTCCCCCCCGTAACCCAGGACTGCGTGGACACTGTGCAGAGTTTATAACAATCCATCAGCTCTGCTTGGGCACACAAGTGTGGATGAAACTCCCATTCCGTGCTTGCTCAATTTGCCAGCTGCGGGCTGGAGTGAGGAACCTGTTAGGAAGCACCTGGACGAGCTGCCTGGTAAATGGGATAATTTGTTACTCAGCAGAGAGGGGCAAGGGGAGCTTTGTGGTGCAGAGTTCTGTCAATAAGTGCTTGGGTTTCAATCACAAGTGCATCGCTGTTTTATTTCTCCACATAAAGTGATAATGAAGAATGATGACCTCATGTCTAGACCTAAGCTTTTAACTTTGTTGCAGCTCTGGGGGCTTTAATGTTTTTCAAAAAGCAATCAATCAAGTGCCAGAACCTGTCTGGCTAATTACCTCGGAGACTTTAGAAAACTCTCCGCTCTTTTCTCCGAGAAATGTAGAATTTATAAATTGCTTTGTGGAAGCACAAACCAGGTTATGGCCTCTTCTCCTCTCCACCTTGTTTTGCTTCTGCTCTGTGCTTAATGGAAGTGCTAATGTTGTGAATCTCAGCTTCTGACAGTGTTTCTGGCTGAGATCACCATCCCTGTTTCCTCCTGGAAAAAAAAAAAACCACAAAAACATATTTATCTCATGAGATAGGAATAGCTCAGTTGTGAGTATTTGGGGAAAGGTAGCTAATAAATGCACCTGATGAGCACCCAGTCACCCAAAGGTTTGGTGTCACCCAGACCCAGTGAAATGTGTAGCAAAAAGGGCTATTTGACTAAATTTGAAATTTCTTTTCACTCTTTATTAACCTAGAGGTATTTCAAATAGAATAATATATAATCAAGGTTAAACAAAGGAGAGGAAAAAAGGGAAAAAGCTGAGATGGACTTCTGGAAATTCAATTTCCTGCTTTAAGCAGGGCAAAGTTTAATCCTACAATGGGGACATCAAGGCTTTCTTTGCCAGTCCATTCCAATTGTTGACCACTGCCCCAGTGAAGAGATTTTTCCTTCTCTCTGCCTGCTCAATATCTCTCTGCAACTGGGCAGCACAGACCAGCAGTGCAGAGGTCTCAGTAAGAGGTAAAAGTGGGCGAAACAAGATGCTGGGTTTGCTCCAGGAACTTGAATTGTTCTTTTTCTTGTTTTCTTCTTTCTTTTAAACAGTTTTACATCAGAGAGAGAATATGTGCAAATGTCCCAACCCCAAATGGCAAGGAGGTTGGAAATAAATAATCTTTAAAGTCCCTTCCAGCCCAAGCCATTTTATGAAATGTTTCTATTTTTGACCAAAATAAAAATATAGAATTAAAAAACAAAACAAAACAAAACAACTTTTCTGTAAGCATTGCCTTTAGTGGAACAGAGGAAATGTCAAACCAAACATTTCAGCCTTGAAGTGGTGCTCACACTTGTGAAAACCCAGCCAGGAGCACCAGTTATGAGAAACTCAGAGAAATAATCTACAAAGTCAGAAACAAAGCTAAGATCTCTGAGTTCTCTGCCAAACAGAAAAATAATTTGAAATTTCAGGGTATTCGTAGAAGGAAGCAATCCATCCATTTTTATAGAGCAGCTGTTTTCTCCTGTTTGGGTTTTGAAAATTCACCTGTGAACTCCTGGGCTGTACCACTGTATCACATTTATTTAGAGCACAGGGATATTTACTGCAATTCAAGCTGGATTTTTGGCTAATCCTTGAGACTGAACATTAAACAGATCATAGGATAATTCAGATTCAGCGGGACCCAAGGAGGATATTTAGTCCAAACTCTTGCTCAGAATAATTCGTGTGCACATTTTCTGGTCTGTGTGTAAGTGGGAAAATCTGAATATTTTTGCTTTAAATTTTTCCCAAACTCAAGATTGCACTGCCCAAGCACTTCTGATATAATGAGTGTTAAAAAAGCCCTGAGCTTTTTAATTAATACATTTAATATCTGTGACGCTTTTTGTGTCAATGAAACTGCAAATGATGAAGAGTTTGAAGTTTGTCATTAATTTAAATACAACAAAGTAAATGCACAGTTTGTAATCACATGAACTAATTTCTTCTCCCAATAAACTCAAGTATAACTCCAATATTCTTAGAGCATCAACAAAATCAGGGAATGATTGCAACTGGCATTTATAACAAGCACTAGTTATGGTTGATGTATGAGATAATTATAATGCTTTGCAGGAAAATCTAATAAATCCCAGAACAGTTACTCTGTAAAACCTATTTTTATGGAAATTAGGGTGTGAATATCACATCTATTACAGCGAGAGGCTGCACAGGCAATTCTGACAGCCTCAATCTGCAGCAGTGTCCACTCCCGGAAGGTAATTGTTCCTGAAGTTTTCCACGGAGGAAATAACTGGGTTCCATTTCCTGAAATCAAGGGCTTCAGATTAAAATGTGAAAATCTTCATAATTTGCACAGCTTGATGAACTTCTAAAGAGATGCAGCTGCTCTGACACAGAGGTTGGGAGCCTGAGCAAATAGTGGGGGATGTAGTTTAATGTTTTGGCAATAAATAATGCACCGAGGTTTGGAGTTCAAGTCCTGATATGTGGAGAATCCCAGGAGTAACCAAGGGTTGTAGGGATATTTGTATTAGATATGAGTTCTACTGAACAACAACCTTTTAATTTTTATTCTAGAGTTAAATTGAAAATTCTTCCCTTCGGTTTTTGTTTTGTTTGTTTTGGGGTTTTGTTTGTTTGTTTGTGTGGGGGGTTTTTTTGTTTTCATTTTGGGGTTTTTGTTTGCTTTTTTTTTGTGGAATTGTTTGTGGTTTTCTTTATTTGGTTGGCTTTTTGTTTGGTTGGTTTTGGGGTTTTGTTTGGGTTTTTTTTTTGGTTGGTTGGTTGGTTCTTGGTTGTTATTTTTTTTAAGAGGTTCATAAACTGGAGTTATTCCTGGTTTACACAGCCCAAGGATGGAAACCTTGTTCTCAGCCTTCCATTTACAGTCCTTTAACTTTTATGGACGTGAACAGCAGAAGACAGACTATCCTCCAGAGAGCTGACAGACGATCCTGAGAATAACCTGTCATTCCTAATCTTGCTTTTAAAGTGTTTCTTGAATGCTTCAGGTCTTTTTTTTTTCTTTTGCCTCTTCAAGTTTTCATCTCTGAAAGATGATAGAAAGTTATTAACATGACTTTATGCTTGTCTGAGCTCCCCAAGGACAAGCTTTCAGGATTAGATAGCCAAGATAGGATCCATAATCCATTTGGCATCAGCTGGAGCTGCATTTGCACATTTTTATTTGGAGTTATAACCAGTAGGTTACTCTATGCTGATGCTTAATTCCAAATATTGTAGCAAATGGTTCTGGAAAAGGTCTGAGTTCTCAAGAAGTCACATAAACATGAGCTTAACCTTGGAGAAAAGGTTCCTCTGAAAGGCACAGAATTAAGGAATTGCTCAGGAACTGCCTGGAGTCAGAGCTGATTTGGAAACTTAGAAGCAGATGATGTGAATTAGGTAAATCTCAGTCTTGAGAATGGTCAGTGAGCTGCTGCTTTAGCTACAAATTATAATTTTTATCAGCAATATGTTTGGAGTTCTGAAATAAAGATGAGTAGAAAATAAGCTGCCAGGAAAAACACTGGCAGACAGAACAACTTCCTTCAGTAGATGTGCCACTAGAAACATGCTTCACCTCCACTTCCCACTAATACTTCAGTTTGATCCCAGTTGTTCAACTTGAAATTTGTATTCTTTAAAAAAATCTTTAATTCAGTCATCTCATAACATTTCTCACACCGTTGACTCAGATGCTCTATCTCACTGACACACAGCAAAGCTTTGGTCCTAACAAAGAAATAGAATAATTAAAAATAATGTGGAATTTTAATAAATCTGGGTGTGAGATCCTCAGTTTCTGACTTGGTGGAGCTGATACAAAACTTCCTTCAGGTCTGGAAGGTATTAATTCCCTTTGAGTCATTCTTTTGTTAGAGCTCCTCTTCTGTTCCTGCTTCTTTGAGAAAAGCCATTTCCCTGTAGAATAAAGAATTTCCAAATGAGAAGAGATATGAATCTTTGAGGAGCCAAGTGACTACCACATGAAAGGAAGATAATGGGATATATTTTATCTGGATTGAGAAGCATCTGCCAAGTACATCTCAGAGGAGCTGGCTGTTAAGAAGAATTTAGAATAGATTGTTTACCCCATTAAATATCAGCAGAAACTCTGCTTTTGCATTGATTTCCTCTATCTTTACTCTCAGCTGGGAAAGCACAGAAAGGTTTTAGAGAGCAACTAGAAAATATTAGGGAGTCATGTGGCAACTAGAGGAAAAATTAGACGTGGATTTTATTGCATCAAATTCCTGCTGTCCTGTGTTTGCGCCTCCTGGTACTTTTCCTACACAGTGTCTATAATTAGAGAGAAGGATCTCTAGATTAGGGACCTAGATTGGGGTCTAGATACAAACCCTGCTGTTGTAACTGGGAATTCTTTTCTCAGTGAGTTGGAAATCCAGCCCATGGATAAAGCCCGTGGCTTTATCCAAGACGAGAAATACAGACCCAGCCTTCATTTTGGGTTTGGGTGGGATTTTTATTTCTTTTATTTCTTTGGCTTTATCCAAGAAGGCAAATACAAACCCAGCCTTCATTTTGGGTTTGGGTGGGATTTTCATTTCTTTGGTTTGGGTTTGTTGTGGGTTTTTTGGCTAATAGCCTAGATCCCCAGTCTCTCAAAAACGTGAACATGTTATGGGACAAATCAATCAAATTAGTCACAAGCTTAAATCACCTTGATAAACTGAGGTCTTAGATGATAGCAGGAACTCCTGAGAGCATGTGAGAGGAAATTAAAGAGCAATATCCTGGTGTTAGCTTAACATCTGCATGGAAAATACTGATGAGGGGCTGGCAAAAGAAACTGTGTTTCTTCCAGTTTCATTTTTTCATTAGGGTTTTAATTTATGGCAATTCAAAGGGTTCAACTGTTTTCTTTTCTTGAAGACCCTTTTCAAAAGTTCACAGAAGCACTACAGAATGAAAGCAGATTGGTGGGTGCTATGGCATATATTATCTCAAAGATATTATTTTAGCATGAAGAGCTTTTAAAACTAAATCAGCTCACCAGCACGAATTCCTAATTGATCTCGTTCTCTAGGACTGCTACATTTTCTTGACCTTTTAATAACAGATGGCTTTAGAGAAAAGACTGCTCACAGAGCTTCTTAAAAGTCAAAAGAAGATCTGAGGTGTATTTGCAAGACATACCTAAAACAAGTCGTGGCCTGGGGAAGTTCTGATTTCCTTGTCCTTCCCACGTGCTGCAGTGACTCCTGCAAGACCAGGAGGTGGAGGCTGGGATCAGCTGGATTCTCCTGTGGTTGAGGAACCTCTCCTGGGAGATGTCAGTCACCTACTGATCCCTCTACCCGCGAGTCTGGGTTTTTTTACTTCAAATACTTTTAAAGAGGAAATAAACCCTGTGTCTGTTCTGAGTTCAGGTATCTGTGGCTGCTAAACAGGAAAAAATAAATGATAAAGTGTTTTTCCTGACCTCAGGGTGCCCAGAGAAGCTGAGGCTGCCTCTGGATGCCTGGAAGTGTCCAAAGCCAGGCTGGATAGGGCTTGGAGAAGCCTGGGATGGTGGGAGTTGTCCCTGCTCGTGGGAAGGGTTGGAATGGGATGAGCTTTAATGTCCCTTCCAACCCAAACTGTTCTCTGGATCTCTGATTCCATGTCCCACCCAACCTGGAAAAACCTACCTGTCCTCTCAAAGCCTCTCCTCTGTATTTCCTGGGAGGATTTTGGATTGCTGTGACATTAAGCACACACAATGAATTTATTCTGGTGTTGAAATACACTCACAATGCTGGAGTCATTTATTTTGACAACACAGCCATCACAAAGCAACAGGGCGTGTAAATTCCCTGCTCCAAGGGCAGCTGGGATTGAGTGTTTGACTTCCCCTCTGGAAATGGAGCTGAATAAAACACCCAAAATGTGACAGTTTTATCAGCTTAAGTGAAAAAAAGTGGTTCTGGGAGTACTGAGAACTCAATGAGAGGTTTTAGGATGAGCCCTTTAGAAACTGCTGAACAAATTAAGTTGATGAACATATTTCATTATTCAATTGTTTAGTTCACATTTGCCCGAGCACCCTACATGTGTGCGTTTGGTGTACTGGAAGCCCAACAAGAAAAACTGTTCCACTTCTGTCCCCAGTTTCCAGTCCCTTGGTGTACACAATCCTCTGGGAGGGGTTTGGATTAAGAGATTCAAATTCAGACCCATGGTGCAGAGTAAAACTCCAATCTCTTATGGATGCATGGAACTTTATGGGAATTCGTTGTAGCAAGGAAAAAGTGAGACCCTCATCCAAAAAAATTTGGCTGCTTAGATCGCAGGTGGTAACTGTTTTGTCCATGAAACCTCCACAGAAATTCTTTTTCCTGATGGATTTCTGGCCTGTTCACTCTGCAAAGCCTCTGCCGTTGATGTTTTAAGTCAGACTCAGATTCATCAATTACTTTGCTTGCAAAAGACCCTGTTAACTTGTTGAGGAGCCTTCAAAAATGAAGTTCAGAAGTTTTAAAAGCCAAATTTTTCCAAACCCCAGTGTATGAAAGGCCTTAGGCGTTAAAGACATGGCAATGGTTCCACCAAAGCCGAGTTGTGTTTTCTCCTACATCAAATGGCATCGCTAATTATTTCATTTGAAAAGGACTTCCTTTTGATGAGTTCTCCTCAGAACAAAAGTTTCCTTAAGTATCATCATTTGTATACATAATACATCTTAGGAGGAATGTCAGCTCACAAAGTGACGGAGGCAACTCCAGCTTCATCCACTCATTATGCAGGAGCAGAGAGTGGGGGATGCTGAGAAATGAAACGGAATTGGAAATCACTCCCCAACTCTGGCCTAGATTTTGTGATTTACAACACAAAATCCCTTCCTAGTGCATCTGCGCATTGTGTGGTGTCCACTTTGATGCTCTTCCCTCTTTAAAGGCACAAAATCTCCTCTTCCTTCCATTGAAGTCCAGGGCAAAACTTCTGCTGCTTCAGTAGGAGAAAAAAGCCCACGATTCCCTCTCCCCCATGGAAAAGGCACTGGGATTATTTGCCATATTGGCAGTTCAAAAGCATTGTTCAGAAGACAGACTATTCAGATTTTTTGAAGTGAAAAGTTTTCAAGACAGTTCAGTCATGAATTATATAACTGAGGAAATTGTCCATGGAAAGCTAATTTTGAATCGCTAAAGAATTTTTTTTTTTTTTTTTGGAAGTGGCCAACTGTTCATGGTGTTAGTATGAATTTATTTTTAGCTCTTCTTTCCCTTCTGACCTGTCTGACCACCGGTCTGGTAAAGATTTGCAGCATTTTTCATGTCACAAACAAGAAAAGACAATTTCCTCCCAAATTTACGTGTTGGTAGCAAGGAAATCTTTATAGAGTTTTCAGTTTTGTCGTGAAGTTCTTGTGGGAAATTCTGTGGAAATCTGTGCTTTTAAAACCAGGCCGCTTTCATTTGACTATTTAATTTCTAATATCTGTGTCTATATTCTTTTTCCTTTAAAATATCTGTACATCACACTCAGAGTTAGGTTGTGACAACAACCATGGTTTGCCCACTTTTTCTGATTTAGGTACCAATCATGTCATACATCAGACCACTGAAAAAAGGAAAAAGATGGAATTTCTCCTGGAGTTAACTCATTGATGTTGTATCTGTAACTCTTATTCACTTCAGGTTTTTTATTCAGAAGTTTCCCATTTGTTAAATATTTATACTTGATCAATCTCTGACATCGTAGACCATGACTTGATTTGCAGACATGAACTGTCTCTCTCCCCTCAAACACCATCTCTAGTCTTTCATTATTCAGGCCCATAAAAAATAAATGTTAGGATTGCAGAGTAAATAATTTGTGACCATAAAAATAAATAAATAACTGCTTTCAGCAATCTTGCCTCTAATCAAAAAATCCATTTTAGTCGAAGTAGGGTTGATTAAATTCATTTAACACAAAAGGGCAGATGCTCGAAGGATTTAATACTGCTCACACAGAAACTACTTGAATATTGCAAGTAATAATTGGATAAAGAAACTTTAGATGTTCCACACTTGTGAAAGGTCATTAAGAGAGAAGTAATCCACAGGCAGTGGGCAGGAACAGCTGGAGGTCACATCCTGACCCCTGAGGGGAGCCAGGCTCCAGAAACAACTCCTTGTTTCGTTTGCGTGACCACAGGGCACAAATTCACAAAATGAGCAGGACAAATTCCCCTCTCTGTGCTAGCCACAAAAACAATGGACAGGGTAGAAAAAAAATTGGGTTTGGTTTGAAGGAAAAGGGAAGTTTTTTTCTTCCTTTTTAATTCAGCTCTGTTGCTTTATCCCATTTTAACTTTTCCCTTCTAAGATTTATCTCACTGAAGAAATTAAAAGCCTACCTTTCTTTTAATTATGGCAAAGGAATAGAATATCTGAACAGTCATACTACGGGAAAAAATCCATTTGCTGGTGGCAATCTGTATGATTCAGAGCAAGTATTACTTTTTTTTTAATGGACTTCCCTTCTGGCAACTACGTAGTCAGAAAAGGATGTAAATTTAATTTATAAATATCAATCTAAATTTTAAACTTTCATTCTGAATGAAAATCTACAAAACCAGAAATTTCAGGCTGGATCTTCTGAAAGAGACCCACTAAATGCAGAAAGGGATGAATAAGAAGCTTGTAACTTTTGTAATGATCTTTGCAGGATAAGACCGTGGTCAGAAAAGATATGTAATTATAATAGCGCATTATTGCCTGAACTTCTGCAAACCTTGGTGCTAAATTACTTCCTGGTGAGTTTTTCTAAGAACCACTTGGGTTCATACATGGCCTGAATTATTTTTCTACCTGCTAGCCTTATATGTTTTACCTATATGTTATATTTACTATCTTCATATTGACTCTGATAAGCCAAACTACTGTAAATGCAGAAAAATTAGAAGCTGGTTAAGCTCATCACATTAACAGTTTAAAGGGCCCAACCAGATAAAGGAAGAATGAAAATTTATTCAAACCAGTAGGCAGACATTTTCTTGATTATTAATAAAAGACCTTATTTTTCTAATTGAGCATCTGGCTTTTCCAAAGAAAAATGTCAGACGAAGCAAATGACGGAGGGGTTGAGTGTGATCTTTGTCACCTAACCACACACAGCAGGTGCTCGGGCTCTGTTTTGATATTCTTGATTTTAACACCCACCAGCAGATTTTGTCAGATGGTTTGTTGGGTATATTTGGGGTATTTCCCTTCGTTTTTCACCTTCTCCTCACGGTTAGAGACACATTTCTGGTAGGAGCAGATGCAAGGAAAAAAAAGAGCAGCCTAAGAGATCTTTAAAGAGCCACGGGATCCTTCGTGACAGATGTCAAACATATCAGTGACAGCTAAAGAGCAAATCTCTGCTCTGATAGCAGGAATGAGCCAAGCTCAGCTAATTACCTGCAACAGCTTATTTCGTTCTGTTTTCTAGCAGTTTTATTTTCACAATGTGGGGATGGATGTAACTCTGAAGGAGAAGGAAAAAAGCTCCATCCAAGTCCCCTTTTGCTGCTGAAAGCTCATCAACAGGCAGGCAGCAGCAGCAGCAGAGCAGTTGTTAATGTGACTCATGTGTCCGTGTGACACCGGGTTCAATTTATTGTAATGGAGTTAGAAATATTTTACTGAACAGAATTTTAAAAATGTAATTGCGTGACAGAAAGCAAATTTAATCACGAGCAGCAGCAGCTCAAGAACCCTTTGCAGTTTCAAACAGAGCAATGAGACAGAAAAGGCTGTCAATTTGATCTGTATTACCATAAGGATTTCTAATGGGACTCGCACTCCTGAGCGTTTCCTTGAATTAACAGGTTTTCCAAAGCATCCAGTACCTGGCTGAAATAAAAGCAGGTTCTGCAAAGAAGTGTAAAATAAAATGTTGAAATGGCTTTTCAACAACAAAAAGGAGAAGTTTTAATGTACTTTTCCCTTTGTACCCCTGGCAAATGCAGTGCCTGTGCTTGGGAGGCAGAGGAGCAGATTCAGCCCTTCCTTGATTTCCACAGAATTCCAGCTTTGCTCCTTCAAACAACATAACCCTGCTTGCATTCCAGTGGGATGCAGGTAAGACACCCCTAGGACATGAGGAAGATGATAAAACTCTTTGTGGGGGTGTCACCTCTCAGATTTTGGGATGTGCTCCTGCCTGGACCCACCTGGCGCTGCTGAACTGCGCAGGCGATAGAGCACCTCGTTATTTTCCCTTAATTGCTCAATCAAGTCTGTGGTGGTTTTGTGCAACCAGAGTGGCAGAAAGAAGCCAGAATGTAAAGACAACTCATTCCCTGGAAGGGTCCAGGGCCGGGATGGAGCAACCTGGGACAGTGGAAGGTGTCCTTATTGTTGATGGTGAGAGAGACAGGGAGACTGAGTGGGTGGTGGTCACAATCCGAATTTATTGTGGTCTACATACACTTACACACTCTACTAGGAAGGCTAGTAATGTTTACTACAATGATTGGGTTAATCATCACATAAACAAACTTAAACATTTTTCAGCATCTCTTGCTTGTAGAAGTCTTGATGCAATCTTCTTCTCTGGCCAGTCAGTCTGATTCAACTCTCGATTCAACCCTCAGAGCTCTGTTTGTCCTTGCCAAGGCACCCTAATTATCAGATCTCTCATGCTGATCAGCTCCAAAGTACAACACATCCCTTCCCATGGCAGGGGTGGGATGAACTTTAAGGTCCCTTCCAACCCAAACCATCCCATGACCCTGGGTGTTGGGATGGATGCAAGTTTGACAAGAGAGTCTCACAGCTGTGTGTGCTTGGCAGGAAGATTTTTGAATGTAGAAACTGAGAAAGGAATAGAGATGGAAGCAGGTTTGGATATAGAAGAATAACAAAGGTCCAAAGGAACTGCTGGGCCAGTTTTACTGGAGAACTGAGAAGGCAAAGGGTGTGTTAGTTAAGAAAGGTTTTTATGACTTAGAGCAAAGGATAAGCCCACCTCAAACAGAAGATGTTTTTACCAAGCAGAAAAATACAAGAAGTAAATAGACATGCTGATGTTGTAAGTAGAAAAAAGATCTCAGCATTTTCCACTGCAAGAAAACTGAAAAACCACTTCTAGCTCAAACTGTACCACACTGACCTTTTGTGACTGGAGAATAATAACATGAATATTGTAATGTCAGTAGTTAGGACAGGCTGTAGGTAATAGCAAAGGTATTGATTGGGTGTTATGTATTAAGATGCTCAGGAAAGAAAAGTATATAATGTATTGTAACCAGAACTGAAGTGACTTCAGACTCCTGACTTCAGGCATGCCTGGAGCCTTGGCTGGTGGCTTTAGGCTGGGCTCTGTCACCCAGACCCGTGATTGCTGTCTGGATACAATAAACAGCATTTAAAGAGCCCTCTGGAGTCCCACTTCTCCTTGTAGGCTCTTACTTGGGATTTGCTGTTCTTGGCTTTATAAAAATGCCTGGTGCCTCTTCTCATCCAGCTCTGCCTCAGCCCTGTTTGCAGAGCTCAGCTCACTCCTTGGGTGGATTTTAAAGCAGACAAAGCAAGGCGTTTTTTCAGTCCCCTTTAATCTCGTTTACACGAGAACCATTTGAATTTACAGACAAATAAATCTTGAAAGAAGATTCATAGGACTCTGTGTGTCTTTCCAAGTTCCACTGAGGCCAAACTTCAATAACAAAATTTGGTAGCATTCAGTGTAGAATGAATGCTGGTGTTCTCATGCAAATTTCAAGCTGGTTAGCATTAGTGGTTTTAATAATATTAATGGCAATTAATATTATTAATTGCCATTAATATTATTAAATAAATTAAGTATTTAAAATATTAAGTATTTTAAATAAAGTGGTGTTGTTACCTGTGTTCTGTGCAGAAGTTCCTCCCTTTTTTTTATTGTAATTTTGTGTAAATTCAGAATATTGTCAGATTCCCCCCAGCAGACACTTGGGCAGATCCTCTCCTTACTCCTGCAATATTTTCCAGTACTAATTCTGAGAGAACCAACCTCAAAAAATGCTCCCTTGAACAGACTGTATATAAAAGCTGTATAAATTCAAGGTGAATATTTTACAATTAATTTCATTCTTGATTTGTCTTTAACTTTTTTTTTTAATGCAAATGTTTCAAAGCACTAAGGAGCAAGTTGCATGATTTATCTCGTGTTTCTGAGAGATTCAATATAAAATTTTAAGAGACAACATTTGTTACAAGTGAAGTACAGCTTGGAAACATCTGCTTTTTATCATTTTTATTCCCTTTTATCACCTTGATCAATTTTCTTATTAGACAACAAACATGAGCATGAAGTTGATTTCAAGTTCTGACATAAAAATGGTCAATGACTGACAGCCTTAATGCCTCCATTGCAAAATAAACATTCTGGGTTATTTATCATTTTATTGCATATGGGAAGAAATTAATCACTGCATGAAGCAACAGAAAAAGTCTGAGTTTCACCCTTGAGCTCTGAGTAACAAATTGTATTAACCAGATTAATAACAATTATGAGTCATAGCATGAGCCTGAGAGTTTTATGTCAACCTTTAATCGCATGTGGGTTGTTAAACTGAGCCTTGTTATGACTCAGTTTAGGCCTGGTTCATTATTTATCCTGTGAGGATAACAGCAACCAGGCAGAGCAATGAAAGGAGAGAACTTCAGCTCATTTCTGCTCTCTTCTCTCTTCCAGACAACATTGCAACTGCCCTTTTTAATGGCAATTTTTTTTCAATCTCCTGCTTTCTTCAAAGCAAAACTTGTCCACGATCCCAAATAGAGCCACTCAATCCCAGCCTAAAGGGGTAAAACCACAGGAGTGTGATTCAATTAAATATTTAAATCGAATATTTTGGGGAGAGAGTCTGAAAAATGGTAGAGGCGATAATCAGATTTTTATTTGATAATGGAAAAATGGCAGAAATTACTAATCAGCTTATATGTAAAGCAAATATCAATAGCAATAAAACAATGAGTCAACCAGGTGAATGAGAGGTGATGGGAAGGGGAGTAACTAATAGAGACAAAACTTTATTAATTCAAGTTTCTAGGTATTTAATTGCTTTGTGAAGTAGAATGGAAAATGAATTAAAACCTGCAAACAGTCATGACATGTGACTCCATTCAAACCGAAATCAGGGTGAGTGAATCAGACGTTCTGGGGAAAAAAAGGAAGAGGCAAAAGTTCAATATTAAACAGGCAAAAATAAAGTAGAAAATTAATGTTTTTCAGCCTCATGAGTATTTCCATCAGAGATCTCTTTTGTAGCTTCTCTCAGTCTCTGTCTAATTGATTCATCACAAAAGAATAATCTTCCCCTTTTCTTACTTTTCTGCTTCATTTACTGATCATCTCCAACAAGGCAAGCTCTGAAAGAGCTGAACATGGAACTACAAGTTTGAACATTCTGGGGAAAAATCTCTGAGCAGGAGCGGCACATTTGTTCTTGAAATTAAAATTCTTCCTTGCACATAGCCCCATAGGCACTTTGGTCTTAACAGAGTTTTTAACAGGGGATTTTTTTCGTCTTCTGTCTTAAAATATTTCATGTATTTAATGTAGGTTGTCTAAATACAGAATCTGTTATGTTAAAAGGTGCCAGAGATACTGAGAAATGTTTGTATGGCAGTTTTTTCACATATAACCAGAATTTCATGTAATGCATATGTGTAAATATGTTGTATTTCCATAATACAATGTATTTTAAAATAGATGCTCATTATAAATTATTTAGCTTATAATATATCCGATATTGTATTATATTTATTATCGTGTGAAATTGGAAAATAAAAATACAAATATANATAAACTATTTACATGAATAGTTCCCCTGCACAGGAATATATTCCATACATCTCATATTTTGGAAAGGCTTGGGAGTGCTTTTATACCATGTTTAGCTGAAGGAATATCTATTTCCTTTTATCTCCTGATACTCAATGGACAATTGGCTGAAGAATACAGTTTACAGGACTTTTCCTTCTTAGGGCTGAACTTTAAACTCTATTTCTAGGAATGGATTGGCCCAGCCTGGGAAAATTGCCTGGGAAGGCAGTTCTAAAAACCTGAAAAACTCCAGAGTGTGAATACCAAGATTATTTTGCATTCTAAGTGATATAATTTTGTGTGAGTCTGATGGGAAACACTGATGGTGCCATTCTGCTCCCTTTTTCTGACAAATCAGCCCGTTCCAGCCAGCAGGACCATTCCACATGAGCAAATAAATGCTGGGTCTGAGTAGGACAGAAAAGGCCCTGAGTGGCTCCACGAATAAACTGATTTAAAAAGTCGTTAGTGAGAGGTCAGGAGAAGTGGGCCAGAGAAATCCCATATTTCCAGCTAGAAATGTGCCAGACCCTGAGCTCAGAGGTCTGGAAATTCTCTCACCACACATGCTTAAAAAAACATTCTGCATTTTTCACGAAATCTTAATTTATTTATGGCTGAGCTCAACACCAAATTCCCTTTCCCCAAGTTTGTTTTGCTGAACAGTCCCATGCAGGTAGAGCAAGAAAAAAAAATTTAAATATGTTTATTTTAATTATCATTAAGATTGTTTTACATGTTTGTGTTTAATGGCCTGACACTGCTATGGGCGCTTGATGAAGTAGTTGGTGGAAATGAAGTTAATTTAGAAAAAAATATACATTGGATGAGAACTTGGGTTTTGTTCGAAGTTACAACAAAAAAACCCAGAGGAGGTACTGAAAAACGTTTCACATGAATACATTCTGAGGCCTTGGAGTTCAGCCACTGCAGTGTGGTTTTAGGGGGTTTTGAGCTTGTTTTTAAATGGGGCTGGCTTTTGCTCCCAGGTTGTGTTGGTGAATTGGTGGGATCCAGGGCACAGGGAATGTTTCTCTGCCTGTTTTAGGAAGCCCTGACTCTCAGCAGAACACTGCTTTTAACCTTCATCCCTGGAAAAAATTGCCAAGGCTCTGGGATGAGTTGGAGCACACAGGTGTGAGCTAGGTAGTAGTAGCAGCAGTAGTAGGAGTTTATCACAGGGTGAAGAATTTAGAGTTTTAGGATTTTAATATGAGAGTGAATAGGCGACAATATGGAGGATTTTGGGCATTGTCTCATCTCCTTCTTGTTCTTCTTCTGCTCCAACATTTTTGGTCAGGAAAACTTCCTGACCAATATTCCTGGGGCAATATTTTCCATTGCAGATGAATTTAGCCACGGGCAGAAGTCTCCTGCATTTCCTGACGTTCTGTCTGACAAGCACTTTATTTTTAAGCCAAAGATCAATTGCTGTTTAAAGACAGCAATGGCAGATTCTAATCTCATTTCTACAACTGCATTTGCATTTGGATTTGCATTTGCAGGGAAATGCAACTGCACTTCTTCCAGTGGCCTGCCAGGATAAATCCATGGCTGCAATCTGTGACTGGGGCGCTTGCAAACAACCCCCTGTGAATAATTCCCTTGGTGAGGCTGCTCCCCAACATGGAAGCACCACAAACAGATGATCATTTCCCTGAATTCACCGTGAGGCTGAACTTTGGTGAGCTGTTTTTCTTTGTGGATTAACTGTCAGCAATTAACTGCATGATCCTGGATATTTAGCATTCGAGGGCTGTTAATTTCTGGGGAAGGGCTTTCACTGAGTGCTTCTTTCTCTGCAGGACTCTGAAGGAATGAGCTGGAAGACAAGAGAAGAAAAGGTTATCAAAGAAATCCAGGACTTTGTGAGTTAGGAAGATGGGTTTTTTTTCATCTGCTGGTCCAAATATTCTTTTCGAGTACAAAAGTAAAGTGCTGCTCTGGAAATATTTACTTGTAGTAGTGTGGTTATGTTGAAACCACACACCTCTCCTGGTACCTCCTTCTGTGGTCAAGCTTTGCCTAGAATTAAATAAATATATTTATATATTTATATATTTATTTAATAAACATAATACATTTATTTATAATAAATATCTATTTTATTATGAATAAATAATAATTGTTTATTAAAATAAATAATATTTTAAGATTATTATTAAAAATAAATTTTGTTATTTTTTAACAGAAGCAGTTATCACATTCATTACATTATATTTGATTATCCAGTGCTAACATTTAAAATTCTATGCCAAAAATAATTTGGTTTTATCTTTCACTTGGGATTTAGCTGAGTTCTGGTCAACCTGTGTCCAGCTGAATTCTCTCTTGAAAGCACAACTTAGGTTTATCAGATACTGTGAAATAAGTGGTGCCTTTCAAAAGGTTTGGTGCTGTTGCCTACATCTCTTCTGTTCCCTGGCTGAAGATTGCATTTATGTATTTTCCTTCTTGTCTGTACCTTCTCTGGTTCTAGTCTGTTCCTGCTTTTTATATACATGCACACATATATATGTATCTACGGATAGGATAAAAATGTAAAGGAATTTCTTCTAAACTGAAAACTCAAAAGAAAATGTCTGTAGGGTAAAGCTCCACTATCCTAATTGCAGGAAAAAGGATTTTAAAAAAGGCTGGAATATTTATAAATTCTTCACGGACACTACATCCCAGAGTTATTCTGCAGAGACCAAGGGCTAAATGAGGAAAGGTGAAAGGAGATGGAAGACACTTTAATTGAATGTAGGTCTGTCAAAATTCTTCCTCAAATGTTGGATGAAAAATGACTGCCTAAACCTCTTAATTAATCAGTTCTGGAACAAAAAAAATAGCGTGTCAGGCACAATTTCAGTTTTTACACTACTTGATGGGCTTGAGTTAATTGTGAATTTATTACCCAAATAAACCTGAAAGGGAGATGAACTGGAAATAATCCATGTGTAGGAAACAAGAGGTGACAATTAAAGTCCTCTTAATGCAGGTCTGTGCTCCTTGGGGCTGTACCACACCCGTTGAAGCAACACGGACCACAGGAGGAAAATATAACCCACAAAATACCTTCAGATGGCATTAACACTGTGCAGGGGATCAAAGGTTTTCTGGGAGTAAATTCCTTGCTTTTGATGAAGTTCCACCAGAGACAGGTTCAGCTCAGAGTGTTTAATTTCCATGGCAAGTGTCGGGCTGGGGGAGGGTGTTCAAGCTCATAATTGGCACACCAATGTATGGCAGAGAAGTAAATATGCTATTAATTAGGAGCTAAATATTGACACACGGCGAGGTTAAATTATAGCAAAACATTCAATGTAACTTACTTAATGCACTATTAAGTATCCAAATATTGTGTGTACGGCATGGTAATTATATGCTTGGATTCTGTACTGATTATGTGGCAAGAGAAAATAAAATTTTCCCAAACACTTGAGGCTGACCTCTCTTTACCCTGGCGAGAGTCAATGACAAAATAGAGCTGGGCAGGATTTTGTTTTGTCCTGGGTAATTTGGCTCATAACAGGAATTTTTACAGCACATGCAGATGTTCCTGAAAATGTAACCCCACCAAAAAAAACCTCTGAGAAAGGGGGAAAGGCAGATTGTAATTTTTCACACAAGATCCAGACCTTCACAATGAGTGACACGAGACTGCAGCACAATGAGGACTTCAGGAATGCTTAAAAGCTGAGAAAACAGAAGGGAATATGAATTATTAGTGCATGTCATTGGTTTTCCTGATTCACATTGTGTTTCCAGAATTATTCCAACTTCGGAGCCATCAGCACTAACAGAATGTATTGATTTCCATCCCTATCTCAGCTTGAGACTCATGAAAAGCTGAAAAATATGTGTGGGGTTTTTTAAATTTTATTTTTAAATGCAAATGCTTTAATATGCAGAGAAACAACCATAGATTTTGACATATGGGTTTTTCTTTTGTGGTTTTGGAGGATTGTTCTGTTGTATTTGTTGGTTTTTTTTCTTTTGTGTTTGTTTTGCTTTGTTTTGTTCATTTGTTTTCCATTGCGTGGTTGGGGTTTTTTTTGTGTGTGTGGGTTTTTTTATATTGCTTTCTTTTGGGTTTGTTTTTGTTTGTTTTTCCTGGGAAACACTAATGAGATAGTCCAAAGCATTTTTTTTTCAGGGATCTCAAACTTTGGCTCTTGTTCAGGGTATATTCTGCTCCCAGCAGCTGAAGAGTTGTGTCATTAGGGCATAAATATGTATAGGTCGTTAGTATAATCACATTAGTGGCTCGAGTTCTGTCCATGGAGCTGCAGCAACAAGAAAACCTTGTAATTTAAACACATTTTTATAGTGATAACTGTTATCCTGGATACCAAAGCAATACTGCGTTAAAATCTCTCTCTGTGCCATTATCACAGCCACAGGTCTGTGCAAATATGGGCCTTGAAATACCTTTTAATAACTACTTTAAAATACTTCCACTTACAGATGATGATTATGCACATAAAATAAATAATTGGTCGTGCATGCATGGGAAGATGAAAATAATTAGAATAAATAAAATAACTTACACAACAAGGGTAGACATAAGATTATGGCTGGTCCATTAAAGTCTGTGAATATCTGCCCATTGACTTCAATTAGCTCTGAATTAGGCACTTAAACAGCAGGAAGCAAATGGAATATTCTATTTGATTATCCTGGTCAATGAGCAATGAATGCATAAAAATAACTGTCCACAGATCCCGACGGAATCGGCCTCTCCAAACTAAGGCAAAGAACTTTTCACAATGTTATTTTTACTTATTTTTTTCCTGCCCAAAGCATTCTGGGTGTTTCAGAGGTGAAGAAGAACCAATTTCTGTGTTTGTGGTGAATTTAGTGCAGTTTCAAGGTTGCAGAAGAGCAGGGGGGCCGCAAGAGCGCGGTATTACGGAAAATTCATTTTAGGGAGATATTTTTTGGTGGCTTCAAGGAATTTTTTCCCCAAAAAAGGCCAGAAGATGTGCTGCATGCTCAGGAGTACAGCCAGCTCCTGCCTCAGATGGGAGGGAAGGTGCAGGGACTGAAGGCCAGCCCTGCAGGGAGTCACCAGCAGCTCGTGGAGGTGGCAGGTGAGTGGCCCCAGTGCCGCCCAGGAGGCCAAACCCAACAGAACCCAGCACAAACAATGCCCAACGGGCTGAGACAGGCAAGGGCTGGGTGACAAATGCAGCAAGTCACCCAATTTTCTAAAAGTGGGGCGGTGGTTAATGGAGGGATTCCGAAATCTTCCAAGCTGGGTTGTGGATTCCCCCCTATTGTTGTGGTTTATGTATTGAAAAAGGACTTTTGATAATAATTTTAGAAGGTTAATATGATTTATTAAAATGACTCTCTAATCAGAGGATTTCGGGTAATAATGTGTTTAGGTACAGAGCTCAGATGTTTCTTCTTCACTGCTCTGTACAAGAATCTTAGAATGTTTACAATATCAGAAAGATATAACAGTTTTTTAGTATTTTCTCCCACTCCAAGGAGACAGGCAGAGGAATTGAAAACGTCTTTAAAGAACACACAGATATTTTGTTTATAGAAAGCTTATACAGAGTAAAAAGACAGCAAAAAGATGTTCTCCCATGGGAAAATTCATTTGCAAGCCTGCATACAGAAAAACTTATAATATGTTCTAGCAACACCCCCCCAGTGCCAACCCCGGCCGAGGTGGCCTCTGGTATTTCAAGGCCCATATTTGCACAGACCTGTGGCTGTGATAATGGCACAGAGAGAGATTTTAACACAGTATTGCTTTGGTATCCAGTTATCACTATAAAAATGTGTTTAAATTACAAGGTTTTTTTGTTGCTGCAGCTCCATGCAGATCCCTGAGTGGCCACTTGGCTGTGCCCAGGGCCAGTGGCGGGTGCCAAGACGTTATCTCACCCAGATTTCTCCCTGCTGCTGCCCCAGGACAGCTCTCCACAACAAACCGGGAACCTTCAGGCTGATGGAGAGGCTCTTCCTCTGTTCACTGGGCTTCTCGTTCTGTATTTCTTCTCAGACTAACTCCTTGCTAATTTCTCTGCCTCTTACCCTCTTCTGAAGTGGTTTTGTATTTCTCCCTTGCTTTACCAAGCAGCTGGGACAGCTCAGGGGCTGAAAAATATGACCAATTACTTTGTGCTGCTTTCTGCAGGTCTCTAGAAGGAGGGAAAATATTAATTGCTGCAAGCAAACCATATTTTTTTTGGCCTTGCTTGATCCAAAGTTGATCCAAACCATAAATTTTTGGTCAAGGCTTAGAGAAATATGTTTTTGAGGCCAGCTGGAAGGAGCAATGTTGGAGAACCCCTCTGTTTTCCACTTCTGAGTATATCAGAGGGTATCAGAAATGGCTCCCAAGGAACACTTACAACTAAATAGAAAAGAAAAGAATCTCAGCTATCATTCACCAAATCAGCATTAAATCTAATTTCACCAAATGAAAATGTACAACATGGTAATTAAATTGCAAGAGAAATGTGCTCATTAAAATTGAAGATACTGCACAGCTTTTTGACAGAATTGCAGGAACAAATGAGCCATCATTTGCTACATCTCAAATATTAAGTACAAAACACTGAGAACTGGACAGTTTTAAATTAGGTTATGCCTTAAAGGCTGTAGTATGGGAAACTACAAGATAGTAATTTTGGGGGGGGTTATTAATTTTTTGTTATTATTGCTAAGGTAAGGAGTAAATTGAAAGTTAGAGGTCAATACAAGATGAGTTGGCTGCTGGGAGAGATGAGCTGAAAGACTTCCCAAAAGCTCTGAGGCAGAGCCGAAAGCAAATAAATGTCATTGGGCACTTTTGAGCATTGGTCTCCCCAAAACCCCCTCCTCAAACCCACAAACCAGGAGGGCTGAGCTTGGGGAGCAAGAGGGAGGGGTTTTGCCTCTCTCAGCTGGGCTGGCCTGAGCAGCTGTGCTGGGTAAGAGATCCTCTGAGTAGAGAATGAGTAGATAAAGGAGTGTCAGCTCTGAAACTTGGGCTGAGGAGCAGCAATACAAGGTAATCCAGGCTGGATGTTAGGAAGAAGTTTTTCACAGAAAGAGTGATGAAGTTCTGGAATGTTCTGCCTGGGGAGGTGCTGGAGTCACCATCCCTGGGTGTGTTTAACCAAAGCCTGGATGTGGCACTGGGTGCCAGGGTTAATTGAGGTGTTGGGGCTGGGCTGGACTCCATGATCTTGGAGGTCTCTTCCAACCCAGGGATTCTGGGATTCTGTGAATTCTGTGAATCACAGCCAGACCTGAGCCAGCAGCTGCCAGGTCTGAGGAGTGGTGGGGCAGCTGCAGCAAACTGTCATGGATGGGTTCTACAATAACAATTTACATATTGATTAAAACCCATAATTTAAATTGCCTCAGGTTCGCTCGGAGCTGTTAGACTGATACCTGGCAGCCTCTTAACTGGAGATGGGGGAAAATTACTTGTACTGTCAATAGCTGTTTACCTATATTAAAATAATTAGCAATCAGAGTGTACTCCACTGCCTCACACACAGGGAGTCTAATTAACTTTCTCCTTCGGATTTATACATCCACTAACAAATAAATGGAAAGCCATCCCGTGTCCTCCGTCGTGGGAATGTGTCTGCCTTTCTTTTGGAAAGGCAGATGCTGGTTCAAACAAGGACAGGCTTTATGGCAGGGATTTGTCATTGTATCTGTTCAGAGCTTCGTCTCCTTCCCCAGCACAGAGCGTTTCTCCACACGCTGCACTGAGTGATGCACTGCAGTGACAAAGTGTTAATCTCCATTAAAAATTTAAAAGACACACAGCTATTTTCACCTGGGGGAGCTGCTGCTGCTGCTGATTCATCTGCAGCCCTGCCCAGCTAAGGCAGCCCTGTCTCCCAAGCCATTACAAATTACCAGGGAACCATCCTTCAGTTCAAATTCCAGCAGCAGGAGCTGCAGATTGCTTCATGAAAGGATGAAGTCCAGTGCCTGTGTTTTGCTACTTAATAAATCACTCAAATGAAATAGCACAACTCTCCTGTTATCTGCAGGTGATTGTCAGAGGTTCAAGTGCTCTGGCCACCATTAAGATCTCAAACATTATTTTATTCTGAAAATACATCAGCATGGTTGTGTGTTCCTGTGGTGGGAGGCTCCCAACCAATTCTGCAGCAGTTTGAGGGCTTGGGGGGACCAGTGCCCTCCTGCAGAGAGCAGAGCCAGGGTTACACATGGCACAAGACTGAGAGGGAGAGAATAGCAGCTATGAAATCACAGAAGTCACAGAATCATCACAGAACGTTGGGATGGCTTGGGTTGGAAGGGACATTAAGGATCACCCAGTGCCACCCCTGCCATGGCAGGGACACCTCCCACTGTCCCAGGCTGCTCCCAGCCCCAGCGTCCAACCTGGCCTTGGACTTTTGTTGGAGAACCAGCTACGCTGGACATTCCTCTTTGGAACATAAAGAGGTGCTCACAGTAAAATAATTTAAGCCAGGCTTTATTTTGGATGGCTGTGGAGATCAGGCTGTAACTCTTAATGATGTCACCTGGTGCTGCAAAGGTAACAAATCACAAAGAAAATCTTGCTTTCTTCTGCCCCCCAACACATGCATTACATTTCCTGGCACCTTTTCCCTCACAGAGATACCGAAATTTTTCTGATGGCATTGAATTAATACTCAGATAGATTTAATAATGGTGCTTTTCACTGAGAAATTTAATCATCTCTTTACATATTAATCTTAATAATGGCCACATGAACAAAAGGAAGAGGGGGAAGAGGATGATGAGAGGCAGCTCAAGATGGTGCAGGAGCTTGGGATTAGATTGATAGAACAGCATTTACATCTTTTATTGTTTCTTTTTAAGAAAAATGCAACTTAACTCTAGAAATCTGGAGCCTTCTCAGTTTTTCTGTTGGGCACAGCACATTCCATTGGGTCAGGCAAGAAAGGTAGCAGCTGAATTCCACGGAAACAGGTAGCATGAAGGGACCTAGTCCGTGAGGAATTATGGATTTCCTGACACAAGAAAAAATAAGGCCATGAACAAATATGGAAAAAACAAAGGGTAAAAATCAAATGTGGAAAGAAAGAACTCCATAGAAAATAAAAATGGAAGAGCTTTTATTGTCTTAATTGGGAAAGCTTATGTCAAATGGTGAGAAATATAATACTCATCATGATTACCATGAGTAATGTCCGAAAACAATATAAATTGCTGAAAACATCTGACAGGTGACATCAAATCCATTGAAGAGATACCATTTCCTTAATCAAAAAACAGGAGAAACAAAGCAAAACAGCAAATTTATGTTCCAGGCCTGAGCCCTGAGACATTCTCGTGCAGTTATAAATAGGCTGCTTAAATAGGGTGGTTTGTGGGACTCGTAATTCCAGCTGACACGAGGGACTGTGGAAGAGCAGGAGGGAAAGCTGCCTGTGTGCTGCTTGTTAGAGTAACAGCTTGTGACTGCTCTCAGAAACAACTCTGCTGGAGACCCCGTGAGCCTCAGCCTCAGGGAGCACTCCGAGGGCTTGTGGCACTTTGGGCAGTGCCATCCCTGCCTAAAAAAGGGATGCCTTAAATTTTAGCTTTTA
>VXAX01007521.1:233478-368175 GCA_013399835.1 Leptocoma aspasia | reverse complement strand
TATCTAATATATTTAAGAGTGAAGACAAATAGATGGACTAGTGACTGGGTTGTCACCCATAGCCGAGTGACTATGGAGCACCAAATAAATATGGAATAGGTATGTTTAAGATTTCTGCTCTATGCTGGACATATAGTATAAATGCAATATATTTATAAATATATCATATTCCTTATAAATATATAAATACTATAAAAATATACTTTCTCTGAACTGAACATCCAAATCATAGAGCTACTGATATTCTGTGTCATGTGTCTATCATGAGACAAAATGAGACATAAGTAAAAATGTAAATCTTTATCCATGTGGTTCAAGTTTCACAAGTGTTTCTAGCTCAAAGAAAAAAAAAAGAAAAACTGACAGAAGGCTGGAAAATGTGAGGAAAAACATATTTTTAAAAAATGCTAGTATGCTTTATGTCAATCTATCTGCACTTAAGAAATATAGTAGAATTTCATATATTCGCATTGAAATGAGAATTGATACAAAACTGTTCCCTTGGTTAGGATGCAAATAAACCTTTGAAGACTGAGACAAAAAATGTTGAGTACTTCAGTCTTTCTCTCATTCATTGCTACCAGTTTTCCAGTCTTGTTTATTGGGAGAGGAGGAGGTTACACCTTCTTTAACATTTCTTTTCTGGTTAATATACCTGTCCAAGTTATTTTTGTCAAAGCCCTTCTTGTTATTTGTTGCATCCCTTACTAAGTTTAGTTTCAGCTTCACCTTGGTCTTCCTTGCACTATCCCCATACAAGTGAACTTCATCCCATACTCTTCCTAGGTTACCTGTCCTTGTTTCCACTGCCTATTCATTTGCTTCTTTCCCCTTAGTTTGACCAGCAGGTTCCTACTCAGCCATGGCTATCTCTTGCTATCCTTGCACCATTTCTTGCTCCTGGGGATTGCTAATTCTTGCACTCTATGGCATCTTCCTTAAAGATCTGCCAGCTCTGTTTTCTCCCTCATGCCTCACAGCAGTCTCCCAGGGAAGCCCTCTGGCTACATCCCTGAAGATGTGGAAGATTTTTTTCCTAAAGTTTAGGGGCCTGACTTTATTCCTTACCTGGCCCATATCCCTCAGGACTGCAAACTACGCTGGTTTGTGATCACTGCAGCACAGGCTGACTCCAATCTAGGTGACCTCAATTAGCTTGTCTACATTGGTGGCCATCAGATCCAGCATTACATCCCCACTGGTAGTACTGTCTATTACATCACTTAGGAAGTCATCCTCCCTGCATTCCAGGAGTTTCTTGGGCTGCCTACAGCTCACTGTGTCTCTTTCCCAGCAGATTCTGGGGTGGTGGAGTCCCCCAGCTGGACAAGATGCTGTGAGTCAATGGTTCCCCTTGATCAGGGGCCTGTAGTAGACACCAACCATGAGTTTCCCTTTGTGGCCTCAGTCTCTGGTTCTTACCCACAGGCTTTCAACCTACTCAGGGCTGCTCTTCAGATACAACTCTTCACACTCAATCCACCTCTTGAGGTACAGGGCAACACCTCTGTCCCTCATTCCTCCCCTGTCTCATCTGAACAGCCTGTAGCCATTGAGAGTCGCACCCCAGTCATGGGATTCATCCATTCTGAGTTTCACTTGGACATGTCCAAAGCTAAATTCTTCCTCCTACTCTGTACTGCATAGACCTGTGTCTCTGATGTAAGACACACTGTACATATTTATTGCTGAAAAGAAAATCTGATCATTTAATAAACTCATTAACCAACAATCCGTTATAAATCAAGTGCATGAAATTAAATTATCAAGTCTGAAGCCCAGGTGTTCTAGTAATGTATATAGCTGATTGCTAATCACTTATTTTAGGTTTAACTGTTGAGGGTTTTTTTCAAAATTAATATATACTAATTCTTAAGATAACACAGCTGCAACTGTTAGGCGTAGAAGCTAAGGAAACAAATAAGCATTTGTGCTCTATAATTTTCTTTGCTTTTATGTCCCATTAGCTGAATATAAGAATATAAATACTGAGGCAGTGTTTGTCAGTATCTAAATACTGAGGCAGTATTTATTATCTTCTTCTTATAATTCATCCTTCCTCTCCACATTACCTAACTTCCAGGTTCATACCACAGCTGTCTTTCTTGAGGGTTGTACAAGTAATTGATTTTTCAGTTCACATAAGAAGTGGCATTTGTCCCAACAAGAATGGCAATAGTAGTTTGGAAATACACATTCAGTTTTCCTCCAGCTGAGAGAGAATCACATCAAAATATTCTACACTGTCCCCATGCTTGAGAGGGCAGGATCTAGACAGTATCTTCATGGATACAGAAAATGGGGAACAAATGCAGATTGTAATCTTTACCAATAAGCAGGGGGAAAAAATAATTTCTACTCTCCAGTCTATCCTTGAGCTTCTTTTGTCTTTGTCTATTTACTTCTTTTGTATGCAGAACTTTTGGCTCTGTCAGATCATGAGCAGTTAAGGTGTCTCACTGTACAGTTTTCCCACTGCATTTTAAATCTTAATAGGTGCATTGGTTTAAAAGTTTAAATTCTTAAAATAATTTTTCCCATTACAGTGAATGTTCCAAAATTCTAAACATTGGTTTTTTTCAGATTTGAGTCTTCACCTTTTAAGAATTCACAGGGGCACTAACACAAATACCACCAAGGTTTGGGAAGCTGGATCTAGAATACTGATTCAGGCCAAGTGTGGTGGTCTCAGTTTAACTATTTTAGATTCAAAATTCATGTGACCTCAGAACATGACTCAAATGCATTTATAAATAGATATTAAAATAAAGCTTACCTATACCCATCTCGCTGGTATGATAGAACATGGAAATAATATAAAAGCAATAAAGCAGAACATTTATGGGCATTAACTTCAATTTTATTCTGAAAAATTTCTGGATTTTACAATGCATAAATTCACAGCTTCTGTGTAAAAGTTTTCTCTTCTCTTCTCTTCTCTACTCTTCTCTTCTCTTCTCTTCTCTTCTCTTCTCTTCTCTTCTCTTCTCTTCTCTTTTCTCTTTTCTCTTCTCTCATTTCTTTTCTCACTCTCTTGTTCTATGAAATGAGGCACGTAATTACATTACTTTGTCCAAAATCTAGATAAAAGGACAGCTCTAACGTAAACATATATGTATATATGTGTGTATGTATGTAAATCACCAAGGAATACTTGCACATTTTTCTTAACTATAGATATTAACCATTTGGTCCATTTCTTGGCCATGAGTAGTATGAAATTCTGCAGTATTCAGTATTATTCAATCGTCTTATTCATTTAAGTGCCATTTAGCTCTCAGTCAAATCCATGGATATGTTTTCCTCCACCTCACAAACTGCAAAGACAATTCCTCAGTTCATCCTCTGAACCTCCTTTTTGACATTGAAATGGGAGAGACTGAAGACAGTGTCAGTTAAGATTGTCTGCTTTCTTTGAGCTAAAAACATACAGCCTTTGCATTGCAGAACTCTTTGACAAGGTTTAAAAATACACTTCTGAACAGAAGTTGTGCTATCCCCCTGCTTATATGCCCAATTGTGCTGTAATATAATGCACTTTAACAAAATTTGCAGAAATGTTCTACAAATGCATGTCAGAAAATTCAAACAGACTGGCTCTGCCATCTGCTCCTTCTGATAAGAGACTCATCTGTCTGTTGAGCAGGTAGTGGAGAGACTCACTGAAGAAAAAGAAGATAATGAAACACTGAAAACATGCTGTATTTCACATTTACTCGTGGACATGCATCACCTAATTGAGGGTCAAACCAATGTTGTGATGTATTTAGAATGCATTGTGGATTCAATTTGAATGAATGATGAATATATGCAGAACATTACAAAGTAAAAAACCTATTGATGTAATTTGGCCACTGAACTCAACTCCACCTCTGTTTCAGTGACAAGACTAACAAGAGTAGGTGTAACCATGAAGGGACACTTATCTCTACTGTGACACTCATAGCACAATACCAAATACCTCAGCCTGCTGAGGGCACACAATTAAAGCAGCATAAAGGTTACCTCCATAATTACAGTGATTCTGAGTAAGGACAGCGTGCAGTTGCAGTGTTCTAGACAAAAACAGAAGTGACTTGTTCCTTTTTTTTCCCAGTACCAAGAAAGTACTACAGTTCTGAGCTATTTTAGAACACAATTATTTTATTTTCCATTCAAATTTGATACACATGCCAAGGCATTAAAAGCTTGAGTTTTACTCAAGGCTGGCTTGGTGGTTGCATGCTTTGTAGGCATTTCAATATTGCACAATATTCTGAAATGCAGTTAGCTTAATAAACCCTTAATGCTCTTGCACCCTTTATTTATGTTCATGTTGCCAGACAGACAGTCCTTCCAAAAGCTAATGACATTAATGACATCTGTTGGCTGCTATGGGATAGCAGCCCACCATTAGCATCTGTTGCTCTGTGACAAGGTTAACTCTGAAAAAAGCCTGAAAAGTTAGTTTAAATGTGCCATTGTTGGTGACACCTAAAGAGGCCATGGTCATGATGAAGAAATGAGATTAAAAAGAAGAGTCTAAAGCAGATTATGAAGATGTTTAGGATAGTGGTGTTTTCAGTACCATCCTAAGAGAGGATAGGGAGAAAGACAGCCTTACACAGATCAGGAGAGGCTGAAAAAGGATCTGTCACTGAGGAAAATGAGAAGAACCAAAAGATAGAAACTGTGATTAACTCCAGGTGTGGAACCTTAAGGGGAAAGACGAACTGCAGAGGAACTCTGAATGGGACAGAAAGAAGCTTTTATTTTAAGTAACTGAAACAGAGAGAAAGCCCACATACGAGGCAATGTGCTCTTCAGTGGTGTAGGACTCTATTCAGGATGAAAGGCACAAGGCCTGGGAAAGGGTAGACTTGAGGGAGATTTGACTGAATGTTAGATACTCCCCCGCATGAGGTAAGTAATGCCAAAGGGACTACTCTGAAATGGCAAATAGTAGAAGTATAACAAGGAAGAACTCTAGGGTAGTAAGACTTATCAAAAGACTAGTCAGGAAAGCTTATTTTTGACAGTTCTCAATAGAACCCTTCCATCTGCTTTTCATTCTCTCTTGTGCTCTCTTTCTCAGTGAAGTAAATCAAGAAGTACCTCTCTCCAGGCTGGATGAAATATTTATGTAGATCTTCTTCCTTTTGCCTGACATATTCTATCACCAACTTCCACAAGAGGATTTCTAGAGTTCGTCTCTTCCACTGACCTGGTTGTGCCCTGTTTCTAGATGTGCCTGGGTTTCACAGGCTTATCTGAACATTTCATGTAGTTTTATGAAGTTTACAGACCCCTTAGACCTTAACCCCAACTATATAAATATGAAGAGATTTTTCAAATCTGCCATGATAATTTAAAAATTGGGGGGTTTATATTACTATTTAATTAATATAAATACTATTGGGGTATTTATATTACTATTACAAATATTACTGATGAAATTTCATTCAAAAGATAAAATATTCAAATGTTGGGGATACAAGCCATCCTTGATTAAAACTAAATGGCATTTCCTTCACTACACAGTAGTTTGGAATGTTAGTCATTATAGTCTTATCTGCCTGATTTCCTTTCAGTGTATGTTAAAAATTTAGGAACACAGATATTAAATTAGTGTCTATCTTAATACTTTGGAAGAATAATGGTAAATTGATGCAGCAAAGTGATCTTAAAATACAGATAAACACAGTGGAAAACTTGTTGTAGGAGCAAATAAAGGTTGAAGGACATTAATGTTACTTTTCTGTATCCTAGGGAATCTTCAACAAATTTCATTAGGAAATCTGATCTATTTATATTTGTTGAACTAGTTAGTTCACTTAAGAGCAATATAGTTTGGTTACTCAAGAAAAAGTGTTTTTGCACAGTGGGTAAGAACCAGTATGAGAAAATATTACAATTCTTAGTGAATTCTTAGTTTTATCATTGCATAAAAGTCTGTCCATGGATCACCATCGATCTTTAATGACCACCATTGAAGAAAAAACCTTAATAATTACAGGGAACAAAATGCCTGTTGCGTTTCTGTAAAACTCTAATCCATGTTAAGGCAAGGCACAATGGAGAAAGAAGCACACACTCACAGGTCAAGTACATATTTTTTTAGTAGACTAAAATAATAATGGTGAAACAAAGCTCCCAACAAAATACAATTTAATAGAATCATAGAATGGTTTGGTTTCGAAGAGAATCTTGAGGATCATCTTGTTCCACGGGCAGGGACACCTTTCACTGGGCCAGGTTGCTCAGAGCTCCATCCAGCCTGGCCTTGAACACCTCCGGGAACAGGGCATCCACCACTTCCCTGAACACCCTCACAGTAAAGACTTTTTTCCTACTATCTAATCCAAACCTACTGTCTTTCAGTTTGAGCCCATTCTGCCTTGTCCTGTTACTACACACTCTTGTAAATAGTCTTGCCCTTGCATCTTTCCTGTAAGTTTCCCTGATTTTTTTGTACAAGTACTTCTGCTGCATTAGAACTTGGGATGGCTATTTGCCATCAGTACAGTATACCATTCCCATCTTATTTTCTTTGCCAGCGAATCTTGGTAAAGTTGTAGTTTTATAAACTATTATGTGTAGTTTCCATTCCATGGAACTGGAATGAAAGTGTGTAAATGTTAATTGTCCTTTTAGTAGAAGTTATGCATTTTAAGCAACTAGACCAAGTTTGACATTTTATGAATATTTTGTGTTACTGCCACACTCAGGCAAGCTTTTCTATGCACTCTGCTACAGGAAATCTCTCAGCTTCACTCTTTCTGATTCTGTTCATACATCTGCTCCAAAGAGAGCTGATACTTTGCAGCTTTCAGTCTTCCTTTTCATAACTGATCCCTTAAGTGGAAGCATGAAAGCAGTATTTACCATGGTGGATGTGACTGAGCCCGCCATAGTTTCCATTTTTTCCTACAAATGGATTGTCCTTGAATTACTATTGGGAATGACCCAAACCAGTGGGTCTTTCCAGCAGCATTTTTTAAGATACTTGGTACAATTTATACTCTGTAGATAATTGTGTCAGGCTTTCTGCGGGCACAGAAACCAATGACATAATAATTTTTCTTGGTTTTTATCTTCAAACTCTTTATAAAATTGTAAAGATTCAGATAAGCACTTCAGTACTAGTGTACTCAGAAGCTATGGGCACATCTGTAATAACAAATACTGCCCCTGGTTATCACTCTTGGATATCGGCAGTGACCTTTCTTAATAGCACTGCCCTCCAATATAATGAATAGAGGCTTATAATCACCTGAAAAGAACTCATTAATTATCCCAATCACCTTTTTCTTCTTCAAGTTGTCTTTATCTTACAAGATCACATATGTGACTTTGGAGAATGATACAAACCCTAATCCCAACGTTGTACCTACACAGTCAAAGAACAGTAAACTACAGTTTCTATAGCTATAGTAAATTATCATTATGGGTAGATATATTAGAACAGTGGTTTCTTGTTTAAATGTATTTAATTATTCACAAGCATATGCAGAATATTTGTTTACACAGTTCCTTTGTGTATATGGGAAGTCCTCCTGGCAAAGTTAAACACCTTTACATGCATACAAAATTTCCTATTTCGATTGACAGAGCTTCATTAAATTATTTATAATTACCTTCTTCATTCCTTTTTGTTATGACTGGTTTGAAATAGACATGCACAAAGGCATTTCTAATTGTGCACTGCATTAATATGAATAAATATTCCAGAAGGCCAAGATTATGCACCTTTCACATATTTTTCCCCTGCGGAGTTGACTTAGCAGAAAATCATGAATCACTCCATTTTTCTGATAACATAGTAAGCAGTTAAGAACATTTCCTTTTAATAATCTCTTGCTATTTTTTTTCTATTGCAACCGGAAAAGTATGGAACATAAAGAAGCTAGGGATACATTTGGAACAAAATATATAAATAAATGGTACAAAGAAAAAACTAGGGTTTTTTTGAAAAAGTATTCAATTGGGGTTTCTGGAGTTTTGCAAAATTAATGTAGCCATTAATGAAAAGGCAGTTTTTGCTGTATTGTAAACTACCTATAGTAACCATTTATATTTTGTGATACTTAAAATCTATTACCTTGTGTTAAGAATTTAATTCAGTTCTTATCTTTTTAGAGAATGGATTGAGATAATGGAATTCAAGACACCTGCTGAACTTTGTGTTTTTACTCTATAGCTGTTAACTTGAAATCTGAAAACTTGTGATTTGGGTCTTAATTTTAGTATCTGTAGCATTCTGAACTGAGTATTCCAAAAGTCATTTCAATTAGATATATCATACTTTTAGTTTGCAGCTTCTGAAACTGAAGGAATACAGATTCAAATTTGAATACAACTTTGCACATTTGGGATCACCAAGCTGCTGAAGTATGACTGAACAAGAGTTCTCTCTCAACACCAGGTTTGAGTATCAGGGCTGAGTACTCAGATAACGTAAGGGAGGAAAGAGGACAAAGATAGAGTATTGCAAAACAGAATTTTGAACCTGGTGAACCTGAACTTGTCCCTGGTGTGTATATAGGTGTATGCTCTACCTATGTAGCAAACACAGAGTAATCAGTGTTAGTTCAGAGTGTAGTGAAAAGAGGGCTAAACTAATTAAAATTACCTTGCGCCTAGATAAACCAGTTCACCCAGACAATTGCTGTGGATCAGTTGTTGTTAAAACCTTAGTTTTTTCTTGAGCTGATTTTCTGTTGCATGTCCCAATTAAATATTAATTTTCCCAGAGAGAAAGAAAGCATTCTTCTAGTCCAGTTGTTAAGCACTGATATGAGAGGGGTTATCCTAGTTGAAATTGATATATGATATAACAACTTCATGAGAATTTTACCTATTACCTACCAACTTTACCTGTTAGATTGATGGGTAAGCTACTTGTCAAGGATTGAGAGTTCAAATATTCTCATTTTACGTATTTGTCTAACTACTAAGAAAAAAAAAGCATCATCATCCTCCGCGTTCTTTTGCTTGTTCACTTTCTATTGCGCACACCATAAATTAACTTTTGAGACATCTTGCATGAACAGAATTTAATGGTTTTTTTGGGGTGACAGTTACACATTTTAATTTGAGATTTATCCAGCTGGATGATTTTTTATTAATTTTGTTATTAATTTCTGTCATTAAATTAAAAAATTAATCATTTATAAAATAAATCAATGAGCTCTTCTAAATAACATGCAAGTGGTTGTGGGACATCATTTCTGTTTTAATGCCCAGAGGCTGGAAAAGCTCTCTTCCAAACAAAGGCAAAATTTTAGTCCCACTGGTAAAATCTCAGTCCTACTAATTCCTTGAGACTGACTACTGGATTCTAGGATTAATACCCCCCCACCTTCCTAGAAATCACGCATATCAGACTGTCGGATGGATAGTATCTGTATACTATACATAGTACATTCATTTTTATATTTTATGTGTCTATATGTGTATGTATACTCCAGAGGGTCGATGTAACAGGAAAGGAATTTCATTCAGGCATATGCCACCAAAAATTGCCTAGAGTATCAATAAAAATCAAAGGTCCCAAGAGCATAATTACAGTTGCTGTACAAATTTCAGGGTTTTTTTCATAATGCAGTTTTCATGACTACTTAAAAAATATCACTGTACTCTAGCAGAAGAAAATAGACTTTTTTTTTTTCCAATCAGCCTGTGAAATACATAGAATGTGGTTATTTGCACAATCTTCTCCAGAAAACAATTTTGGTACAAGTTTGTAGAGGATAGTTAAAAATCTGTGTTCCTGTACAGTCAGTGGAGAGAAGCATAATGTGCTGAGGGGGTAATTCAAAGCTCAGAAGGGAAATGTCTGAGGTATGAATAACCCACAAAGCATGCAAGCAACATACCTACACCTTCGACAGATGGCAGACACATTAAGGTTGGATATGAATATAAAAGAGAGCCTGCATTTCTTTGGGGTCCCAGAACACCAGTAAAAATACATAAGTTATGAATCCAAATCTCTCATGACAATAGTTGTGTAATGGAGTAACCACTGATAAATAAAACAAAAGTCAGATAATATCTGTAAGAGCACAGACAAAACCACACAACCTCAACTCATCACTTGACTAATGATCAATGTCCTTTCACATAAAATAAGCAAAGGTGAAAATGAAACACTGACATTGTGAACGCTTGATTAAATATGGAGCCAATTAGGCTGGCACAGTTTAAGTTCAGAGTACAGGTGGTAAATCATCTCACTCTTAGGTCAAATCAAAGAAGAGATACAATTAGAAAGACAAGCATACTGCAGCCAAGATGATTCAGAGAGTGGAAAATTACACGGTTGTTAGGAAAACCCTGACAAGCATTAAGAATAATGTATTAAATAACTGCTTATTTGGATTAAAAGTGTTCTGTGCAAATCTGTTAACAGGGAAGTTGTAGTGTTTCCCTATACCTCTATCTTTAGAATTTTTGCCTATAAATAAGTGATTTCATTTACAAGGACCAATTCTTGTAACTTTTCTAATATTCAATTTCTCCCTCCATACTGATATATCCAGACTGTGCTATGGCTTTTTCCTTCATGGCATTTCAGTGTGCTTTACTGTCTCTGTGTATTCTACATAATCTTCATTGCTATAGGATCTGGCTTCTTTCCACTACTGCATTATGTATTAATTAGTATGCTTTAGCACAGCACAAAAGAAACCTTAGTCAAATGAAAATTATTGGGATTGGTGCAACAGTAACTCTGTTGTACAGGAGATTGAGTTGTCTATATGTCTGTTTTGTCTGAAGATTTGTGGTTGTATCTGAAGCAGTTGATGCAACTACGTGGGAATGCTCAAAGGTTGATGTAGGAGTGTTTGACATGAACCAGGTCCTCCTTATCCCTAGTTCATATCCAAGGTTTTTCTCTCATAGGAAATGAACACTCATGAATCATTTATATTGGAAAATAGTCCAATCTTTGACTAACCACCTTGTGAACTAAACCAAAGCACTAAGTCACAGGTCCAGTCACTCCTTGAACACCTCCAGGGATGATGACTCCACCACTCCTCTGGGCAGTCCAGTCCAATGCTGAAACATTCCTTCAGTGAAAAAATTATTCCTGATGTCCAACCTGAACCTCTTCTGCCACAGCTTGAGGCCATATCTTCTTGTCCTGTAACAAGTTTCTTAGGAGAAGAGGCCAACACCCACTTTGCTACATGCTCCTTTCAGGCAGTTGTAGAGAGCAATAAGGTCTCCCCTGAGCTCCCTTTTCTCCAGGCTAAACAACTCCTCTTTAGAAAACTCGGCCTCTACATCCTTCACCAACTTCATCCTTCTCTGGACACGCTCCAGCACTGCAAATGTCTTTCAGGAAGTGAGGGGCCCAGAACTGGGACAATACCCAAGTATCCTAAGGACTTTAATCCCATTCCATATTTGAAATAATCAGGGAATAAGGATTCTGACACTTTTAACATCTATAATATGTCATATTCAAACTGTGAAACTATGACTGCATTGTGGCTACTTCTGTCTAACCATGTCTCAAAAAGGCATTAAGAAAACTTGTCCATCCGCAAAAGGGTCTGACCATGCCTAAAAGTACGAACTATATATTTTGTTGTATTCTAGTGCAATATTTTTACAGATCTCTTGAGCTCTGACAATTGATAACTTAAATAGGGCTAAAATCAATATGTGTGACATGGTTAACTTTTGTAGGGACATCTTGTGTGGATAGACAGTGGATGAGTTTATTTATGGGAGCCTTGCTGATGATGGCACAAGTTTCATTGTTGCTATTAGTAAAGCTTTCCAGAGACTAATAGTTTTGTACTGATTTTTTATTAATACTGCATGCCACTTCTCTCTATTCTTGTCATTTATACTGTGTTTGGTTTTCTGACTAATCTGGTTTGCAACAAATTATCTTTCATCACACTTTTACTTTTGCAAGTCAAATGCTGTATTCAGGTTTAATTAGAGGCCATAACACACTCTAATAAAATTCTGTTCAGTTTGAAATAACTTTGAGATATCCAAATTCACAATTCACTGCACTGAATTTGGGAAAAAATGCTGTTTTCACAGATGAACTGGAAATATGATTTACCATTAACTGTAGAACTACTGGCCAGATGCTTCTATTAGGAATTAAGCTGGGTTTGTGTGCTACTCTCAATGTAGTATGCTGCAAATGGGTTTTATAATTCAGATGGGCCTATTTGAAAATCCCAGTCTGTATATTTAGCTTCTCAATTTTCTTTGCTTTTCTGAAAGACATACACTAAGCTTTAACAGCTTTTCCAATGTAAAGCAATTGCTTTCCTTGTCAAACAAAAGGCCTTATTAGTGTGAGGTAATGTGTTAGCTACTAAGAAGATTCTGGTATGCTAGCAAACTAATAAATATTCATAAATAAACTTGAACTAGACAATGCACAGATTCTCTGAAGAATGTACTATAGTCTTAATCCAGAGAGTGTTGTAGTAATTAACAGATAAAAGGGGAGGTTCATTAAATGAATATGCAGTGTCATGAAATCAGACCTGTGCATTGATCAATGCTAACTTAAAGATTCTTCCTTAGCTAGAATATTTTGACACCTCATTTATCACTACTACTATTTTTAGATTTTTAATTAGCAGATCACCAGCCCTTACCTCATTAACTTAGCTTCTGCAAAAACATTATTTCTAGAGATAATAGCTAGGTTAGAATAATCACCACTCCCAATTTCTTGGGCTGTAAGGAAGGACAGGACTTCAGCTTCTGTGGCACGAAAATATATTTCATACCAGGCAAATGTGACCTTGACTCAAGAGCGTGTGTCTTACTTTCTGAACAATTTCTCTTCACTTTATGTTCCTAAATGCGTTAACCTCAAAACATGCACCTTTTCAAAGGCAACTGTAACATTTTCCTAATTTATCTTAAAGGCTTATTTCTAGCAGTCAGTTTGCAAAAATGTTTTGGGATATATTTCAGCAGAAAATTGCACCTTGATGTGTGTTTAACACAGCTTGCTGTATATTTGTGTAGATAGGTTTTTAAACACTTGGCCTTTATAGTCTTTTTATGAGAGAAAATATAATTTCCAGAAGCTAAAACGAACCAAATAAAGACATATTTACACTGATGTTTGCTAAGTATAAAGGTTTAAGAAACTAATAAGAACCAGACAATTGACAAATCAATTAAGTATGACTTGTGCAGATGTCAGCTTCAATTTGAAGTGCCTATTTTATTGCTTATACTATTGGAAGGTATGTTCCACCACTAGTGATGGATAGGAGCATACCTCATGCCATATGGTTTGAAGGCTATATAATTATCTCTGTAACATTCATGTTATATTTTCAACATGCTGCTTAAGGCTTAAGGTCTTCCTGTTGCAAAATGCACAATTAAATCATCTTTACGTCTTTTTGCTATAATATATATAGCAACAATGAAAACATTAGGCTAGCCTCAATTAAATAGACAATGAATTAGGTAGCTGAACAATATTTGCACCCCTAGCTGTTCTATCTAATTAAAATTCCTATCAAATGGAAGAATTGATTAGTCTCTTCAAGCAGAGAGGTTTGCATCATGCAAGCAGTATAAATAATTTACATTAGAGCTTTCAACACATTTCAAATGCTGCCATCTCTGCATTGTGAAACAGTTTATGGCATCCTAAGACTTGCTTTCATTACATTCACTGATTTTGCAATCAATAGCAAGCCAGAAGTTCAGAACACAATCTAAGAAGGTCATAGTGCTGCCACTGAAGATAGTTTAGGGAAAGGTCACCTAATTATTTTGTGGTTTATGATGTTTACAGCTATGGTCCAATATGTAGCCATGTGTATGCAAGCTCATTAAGTACTAATGCCAGCTTTGTAATGAAAACAATCCATTTTTAAACTTAAGATTTAATTTTCTCATTTGCAACATTTTTGATGCAAAAAGTTAAGAGCACAGGACTTTGTCAAGATGAGTATGCAAAATCCAAATGTTATCATTATAGTATTAAATAAATGCCATGGATGAAAAAATTAATTTGTGGGGAAAATACCATTTTCTCTAATTATAATGGAGAGTTTCAATTCAGACAGTCACACGCATATTTGGAAAGACTCATTCAGATCTTTTTCAGTGAATGATACAAAACTGGAGGATGTGATAACCTTGTGCAAAAAGTTTGCAACATGCAGAAATAAAGTCGAGTCAGGGGAGGTTAAGGCTGAATATTAGAAGAAGGTTCTTCAACCAGAGTGGGGTTGAGCAACGGAAGAGGCTCCCCAGGGAAGTGGTCACAGCACCAAGCCTGACAGAGCTCAAGGGGTGTTTGGACAATACTCTTGGACACATGGTGTGACTCTTGGGGATGGTGCTGTGCAGGACCAGGGGCTGGACTCAATGATCCTTACAGGTCCCTTCCAACTCAGCTTATTCTGTGATTCTGTGAAATCGTAACAAAATGTTTCAAGAACACTGGTATCTTCGTGAAAAATTAAGGGGCCTAATTCCACTGGCAGATCCCAGGAATTGTAGCAGTTTTTAAAGTATTTGGAACATCTGGAGTATTTAGATGGAACCTGAGATGAGCAGAGAGGCACAAAGTGTATAATCTTAGATGTCTGTTCATCTGGACCGACCTCGGATGTTGTGAGACTGAAATTTTAATGGCTGATGACTCAAACAATTGGCCATTTGCTGAGGCAAGGTTTGCACACCCAACCAAAATGGAGAAGGAGAGTTTTCCATGTGTAACAGCAAAACCTCTGAAGCTCATAAGACAGAAGGGGTGCAGAACCACCAGCCGAGGCTAAAAGCTGGTGTTTGAGCCAAATAATGGAGAAGGCAGATAAGAAGCAGACCCTGCCAAAGCAGGGTAGTGCGTTTTATCATGCCAATATCCTCCCTTACACGACTGGCTCCATTTTAAAACTCCCCCCTCCCCTCCAGTAGGCCTAAAGGTGTTCACTTCTTCTGATGGGGCATAACTAGCTCAATTACACTGTTATCAGAGGCAGCTGTCACATCTTACAAGGTATTAAAACCATTAAAAACCCCTAAAGTGCCTAATTTCTGGGGCCTTCCAGCAGAGGACTGCCCATGACCTGCACTGTTGCAACAGATCCACAGTGTTGCATCAGACACTGTAAGACTCCCCCCTCCAGGGGAGGTACCTGGGTGTTCCAAACCTGAACAGGTATCAACCTGTTGAAAACTTACATTTCGTGTGCTTCCCCAGCCCTCGACAGATCAAGACTGGTCTCATCACTGGATCCATGAGTGGTAATGTCTTTTGTACATGTCTCCTTTCTTTCTCTTTCTTTATTTCTTTATACATTTTCTTAAACATTTTTGATGCTTTTATATTGCTATATTTCTACAGATGAAAATCAAATTGGCTCCATGCCTTCTTTCCATTGCAACCAAATTGTTCTAAAATGAAACCTACGTATATATATTTGTATATGCACACTGGTCATTCAGTGTCATTTCACTCTAATCTGCCCCAAGGGATCTATTTACAAGAACCTCAGTTCTTGCCTTCAGGAGCAGGTTGTAACAGATGTACCAATGAGAAATTACTGTCCTTACAAGGAGAGTAACTTCCCATAAGTCGTGAAATTTCCAGAGTCCATAAAAAATACTGTAGTTCAAAAAAACAAAAAAAATTGTTTTACCAGAATTTCATCGTGTTTTCATTTATGCAAATGTGAGTTTCTATTCAGCTTCCTCTGGATCCAAAAATACAGAGTTAGGGTGTTGCCAAAACCCTTTGTTAATCTAGAGCACATCAGCTATTCAGTAGTAAAGTCAGATTATTTCAAAGACAAATTTCCTTTAAAATGTTACCAATATATACTAACCGAATTCACACATACATGAAGAATTTGCCTAAAAACTGGCAATTTGGATGAATCTCCTGAGCAAATATCTGAGATTCTTGACCCTTGCCCTATCTTCTGATTCTTCTGATATAACTTATTGGTTTTTGGTTTTTGGTGGGTTTTTTGGTGTTTTTTGTTTTGTGTTGTTTTTTGATTGTTTATCCCTGCCTTGGATTATGCTTGTGGGTAGAAAAGGAAAGGAGGTCAGCTTGCTCTAGTCTGAAAACAGTGAGATAAACTGGTGTAATTGTCCAGTATGCATCCTAGAATGCCTTTGTGTTCTAAAAATGAGTCCTGCTTCATCCACTAAACCAATGATACTTTTGTGATTACCCCATAAGTGCTGGTGTGCAGCCCAAGTGGCTGGAGTCATCATGACTTCTTCACAAGGCAGATGCCATTGTGCAGGAGAAAAGCAGGCACAGGTGAACTGTCAGAAGGAGGACAGAGGGCCTCTGTTCCCCACACCAACATCAGCTAACATGGCACACACATTCACATCCTCTGTGACAATGCATTTGTGCAGTGGTCCTGAAAGGACAACGTCATAGCAAATGCATTTCAATGCAAATACATAAAGAAAATATGCACTTCAACTCAAGAATTCCTACATTTTACAGCATCTGTAGCAGCACAGCAATCCCAGCACCTATAGACCAACATGTAACACAGACAGCACAGCATCTAACATCTATGGCAACACAGCTAAGGGACCTCAGACAAACAGCAGAGCTCACTGCCAATGCCACTCAGCAGCTATTCAGAAACACTAATGAGGCACTACATTAGAGAAGGCATAAGAGGCTGCATATAAAAATAACATTATACTGTCTTTCTGTAAATCATGGGGTGCTGTAGTCTCATCCTGGCTACCAATACCAATCCTGGTCACCTTGTCTTAGGAAGGCAGAAGCAGAGGCTGCTTGCAAAAGAGTAATGAATCATCAAGGGCATCTCAGAGATTAAGAGAGATTGAGAAGATTAGGGCTGTTTACCTTGGAAATAAGAAGAGAGGACATGATCAAAGTATCTGAAGTACTTCAAGAAGTGTCTAAAGGACAGTGGTGTGACTGAAAATTACTCTTTACTATGTCTCAGAGCACAAGACAAGAGTTGACTCAATTAAATTAAAATGAGGAGGAATTGAAACTGACTCTTAGGAACCTGAGTGTACTAACAGGCCCTTGTGATCCTGCCTAGTCTCCCAGATGCCTCCCACACCCTTTTCCTTTTCAAATAACCAAGGACCTAATTTCAGCTGAGCCCAGCACCATCAGTCCCTGTCCCAGAGATATCTCCAGCACCCATGTCACTGCATCATTTCTTTTATCTTTTTGGCTGACCCAGATCTACTGCCTCCATCTCCCTGTCACTCATGGGGCCAGCAGAGCCAATAGACATTATGACCCTGCCCTGTGCTCCCATGTTCTGTGGAGTGGCCCCCCTCAGTTCCTGGTCCTGTTCCTGGGGCAGCTGCCTGCCTGCAGCCATCTCAGGCCACCTGGATCAGGAGGCCAAGCCCATGAAATCCCCTATGGCCATCAAGCCTCCAGGGCTGGTCAGCATGTAAAGGCAGAGCACAGCCCTGCTGGCTCCTGATAAAGGGGTTTAGTTCCATCAGGAACTAAACCTCCTTAGGATTCCTCTCTCCACCAGTCTTTACCTAGACTATGCTGTAAATCTAGGTCCATGTGAAATCATCACATGTTTCTAAATCTGATGTTAAACTATCATATGACCAATAGATTAAAGATATTGGAAACTCTTTAGCAAAACCAAAGCTTTTATATGAAAAATTCAACTTAGTCACCAGAAGTCACACAGGAGCCCATGTCACACTTGATCTATCAATTGCCATGGCTGTACTTGACTCTGGGTATCCAAGTTACCTTGATTAAGACTGATCTCAGCTGTCCTTGCACCCTACTGCTTATGCAGATAACTTCCAGGGTCTCTCAAATATTTTGTGATTCTATGATACATTAAAAAATAGTAGTTTAAAAATTGAATCATTTACAGATCAGTGACTTATGAAAAGCCATCAGTCTCTTCCTTTGAAGAATAAAGAGTGGGCATTATTTTTACTCCATCTCTGTCTAAGGCATTACTCTCGTGAGACTTCTCTGCTCTTAAAAAAAACAGGCCTAGAGGACAATGTTTTCCAACAATAGAAAGTTTGAAAAGCTAGCAAAAGCTTGTGTTTTCTTTATTAAAATGCATTGCTTCTGCTCTCTAGGACCCAAAGATCCCTGATTTATGAAGGAGCTTCATAAATAGTTGGCGTACTTTATATTTGCGCTTCTATTTTCCAGTTAATTGATATGCTCTGCTCAGTTAAAACTAAGTTCCAATTTTCACTTGCCAGCCTTTGGCTTCCTTTCATTACATAACTTCAGTGGTTAAAGTCAAATTTATAATATAAGTTATTCCAATTGTGAATTACATTTTTTCCTTCTTATAAGGATGGGCTAATTATTAAATTAAAAGGAAGTACATCATTTTTGCTGTATACCTGGAAAATAGGTTTGGATATTTGTTCCTGTGATTATGGCTGTCAAGAACATAGCCGATTATTTTGTCAAGGTTCATTTCTATAGCTTCTTCAGGTACATTTCCCTTTAACTTGAAGCTGTAAAATATGAAGATAGCATTAATTAATACTAGAGGTCTGAGGGGAGATAAGAATCACAGTGAGGCTCTGTCAGTGGTCCAAGAAATATTTGTCTTCATAAGTTTAGCATGCTTTACTAGGAAGACGATGTACATGTTGAACTTAACTTTGAATGCGGAAATTAAAATAAAGCATTTTCTTAAGTAGGAGCTGTATTCAGTGCTCCCCAGATCAGCATGCTATCATATAGGTTTTAGGAGCTCAGCTTTGCTTCTGCTCGTAAATAACAAAATTCTACTCTATTTATCATTAAACCCCATATTAAATGGCAATGAGAAAAAGTTGTCAATCAGGAGAAAATCAGGAGAAATTTTTGATAATTTTGCTGCAGGGTTTTTGTCCAAGCAATTCTCTTACTTTGAGTGTCACTTAAAATAGTCAAAAAATAAATGCAAGAGTAAAACTGGTGCTCTGAAAAAACAAATACCAATAGTCACTTAGCAGTTTTCATTAAGAATTAGTGCAATCAAGAATTGACAGGATTTTTTTCCATGACCATGACAAAAAATTTAATCCTTTTGACCTCAATAAGTATGCACAGGAAGATAGTTATATTTTGTAAAAACTTGTCAAAGCTGGCGCAGGAGCTGGTGACCCTGGACAATGGAATCTTGAAAAATCTCTTCATAAAGGTGTTTAAAAGGGCTCTACTAAGGTATATTCAGATCATGGTTTACGTGGTCCCAGGTCTGAACTGGATTAAATTGCATTAATGTCATCGTTACCTTGCTTCAATCTAGCTCTTATTTCTCAGTATGTCATGCTATCAAGGGTCAAAGCATAACAAGAATACCAAATACACTATAGCATCGAGACTTTTCCAGTACAGTGGAACTTGTGAGATACAAGGACATGACTCAGGCAAGCTATGCAGAGTCTTCCATAAGAAGACTTTTTGTATACGGTCCAATAATAGAGACCTTGAATTTAAGTGACAAGAAGCCCTTTTACAAACAGCATCTATTGATTGAAACAGCATCTATTGATTGAAGCCCTCTTTTTGTTTGCATTTATTTTTATCTAAGTACAAGGCACACAGAAGAAAAGAACTAAAAAGGAAGGCAAATAAAAACAAACAAACAAACAAACAGAAAAAGAAAAAAGAGGGAGGAAGATGGTAGAGATAGGGTGAAAGATTTTTGTGAGATTGTTCTGATTCCATACAGCTGTTTTTCAGTTGCAGTCAAATAGTCTACCTGCAAGCTGCTTCCAAGAGCAGGAATGCTTTTCCCATAGTCATGCTTCATTTCTTGTGCTGGCTGTACTGCCAAAATGTTACATATACGGAAAGAGGCCAAGAATAAGTGTCACGAAGCATATTATCATGGCAAGAAAAATGATAATTAAGTTCCAAGAATAGCATGATCTCCAATGTTTATTTTAGACAGTATGTAGAAATCAGGAACAAATTCTTCAAATAAATGCATTTTTAATTTGAATCACTTATTTGGAATATTTTGATTGGCTCCATTTCACATGCAGACCATAGGTAGGTATTTAATACTTTTAATTTTACAGAAGAACACATAACAGAGCAAATGGATTTTTTCTTCATGGCCTTCTTTCACCTTATAACCATCTAATGGACCCAATATAAATCTGCACATTCTCAAGTAAAAAATGAGACCATAGGTCTTATGTTGAGTCCCACTGCACTCCACAGCCTTATTAAAGAGAATAGTTTCTTGTGGTGTTAAAAGTTATTCAGCAGGCATCAGTTTGCATTAAATATAGTACCCCTAAAAATCTCATTTGATAAAGCAACTGAGTATGGTTTAAAGATGTTACCTCAAGGAAAGCTCAGCATTTCAAATTAATGATTTAATCTTTGAAATATTATAGCTACAAATATTAAATTGTTTAAGAGTAGTAATTATAAAGTGGATATTATAAATAACAACATATGGCACCACTGTGAGTATGAGGCTGAATTAATTCCTGAGGCTCTGATGCCATTCATAAAACTCTCACAGTTTATGACTGCAGCTGAGTTCTTGAGTGAAATACAGCCTTGTGTTTACTCCAGGGCTATCTATTATGCTCCATGTTATTCAAATGGATTCTAGTGTTGATCCTCATGCTTTGCCACTGAATTGTTCTCCCTCAACCATTAACACAAGCTTATAACTTTTCTCCCTTAATACAAGTCCTTTTTTTTTTTTTTGAGAAGGAACACATCTGAACAGAGACATTTCCTTATTGATGCAACAAATCATAGTCCACCAATTCACAGCCTTTCAACATTCATGGCTGGAGTAAAGGGAGCCATTTTATACGGAAAGGAAGATTTAGAGGCATTTAATTCGGTTTTTCATCTGGATAAGAGAAACCAATTCTGGGCAGCCAGCTGGCTTTCCACAGATCAACCTTGATTCCTGAAATCTAAATAATGCTATTATATCACAATGACCTCCTTGAAATTAATCTAAATATAAACCTTATGGAAACAAAGCTCATCAGCCTAGCAGAGGCAGGCAGAAAAAGTTCCTGATATGGAAGACACTCAAGAATTCATACTGCCTTACAGAGTTGTTATACAGATCGGAATAACTGAGCAGTAGGTAAAGAAAAGATATTATAATGGGTTACATTGCAGTACTATAAAGCTGGTAAGAACTAGAAGGCCATATATGAAAGATTTTGTGTGTCTTCTGAGAACTGTGTTAAGGGTGAATGTGGCTTTACTAAGGCAGTGTCTGTCCTGTTTCATATTCGTTTCAGAAATATTATAGGAGGCCTACTGTAAAACCTAGCACAAGGAATCTGAATTCTTTCTACTAAGTTGAAGGGTCTCTGCTCAGGAAGTGCCAACTGATCACAGAAGCAACAAGCATGCAGTTTCTATGCCATGAAAATGTAATTATTTATTATGAAGCACCAAAAGTTTGCTGAGATCAATAAAAAATAAATGCAAGAGTAATGTCCTTGGTTTACAAAATGTAAAAACAAGGGAGTGTGAACGGTGAAAAACAGATTGACTTTGGAAAGATAATTTAACAGCCTGTGTTCAACTGAAAAATATCAGTAGGACTTGCACAAATATCTAGACTTTTGATTAATGCATCATCTTACTGCCATTTCCTGCTTTTGGCACTCCAGTTTCAGTATGCATGCATTATTTTAGCAAGAGTATTCCTTCATTATTTTAGCTTCTGCTTATGCTGACAAATAAAACATTCTTGAAAATACTGACAGAAATTAAAGTCAACTGGTCTGAAATGGCCCACATCTAGGCTGCCATTTTTCAGACTCCAAAATTTGGGACCTGAGGCAAAAAACCTATGGGAAATGATAAACTATTTTAATACCTTATCTCCCAAAATATGACAGAATTACCAGGGAGACTGCCAGCTGGCATGAACCAACTAATCTCTATTATGGTATCAACACAGTATGTCCAGAACAAAGTATTTACCAGTTTGGGGTGGGAAGTAATTTTCTGGAGGAAAGTTGTCTTCACCTGCAGAGGTAATTATTCTCCTGTCCCACTACGTTCCTTACGGTAGGACTTAGTTTCTCCACTGTAAGAGAATAATCCCAAAGCACATTCACTCTTAGCACTTCAGATTGTAGTTGTTCTGATTCTTCCAGCATGCTACAGTAAGATCTTGGCACACTTCTCAAATGTATGCTCTAATTTACTAAAAGGAACCCCAAAACTGTGGAACCTTCTCTGACTTCTGGTTCTGTCCATGCTGGTTGCCTTCAGTGAAGGCAAAATTGAATAGGAGAGACAATCTTGTGGCTGTGGACCTGTTTCCAAATCATTATCTACATGAGAATCCAATTCTTTTCTGTCCTATATGATTCTGGGTCTACTAGCTTCTGTAAGCCTTAGTAGCATTTGTTAGGTTTGGGACACGTTTGAAGTGTGTCAGTGGAGATCATTCCCTTCATATTGTCTGGTTATGACATCTCTAATGTGTAAGTATGGCACACACATATGGTGATTTGATAGTCCATCTACTCATATGGACTCCCAGTTTGTCTTTTCTCATTTAATACAGAGTTTCTGCTGTAGTTCTGTGGCTTTTCTTGGACATTCATCCCCGATTATCAATCTTCATTACTGTATAATTATCAAGACTGCAATATTTGGTTTAATTGATCAGCTTACACATTGCTGCATTCCATAATCTGTCATTATATAATTTGAATTTTATAAATAGCATTTTGACACTAAAACTGTCTTAACACTAATACTGTCTTACAAATCAAGTTAGCTATTCTGGTAGAGAGCTTGCTATGTAAGGATTTTTTTTCTGTTCCTCAGGAAATCTTGGCAGAGCATTCAGCCTTAGGAACAAAATACAGCAGCTGTAATTACTCTTACACTGTTTAGAATAATAGTCTGTATTAGGTGATCATCACCTAAAATCCCAAAAGTTGTTTCTCTGTATTTTAAGTCAATTCCAAATCAGTTTCATAGATTCCAACACAAAACAAGAGTCTGTGCCTATTAATCTGGATTTATGCAATAAATTGTAATAAACAGAAGATGTAGCCTGTTATTAAAAATGAAAAATTTTACAAACCTGCCAAGATTAAAGGAGGCACATGTTTTTCACATTCCTGCCTATAACGCTATGCTGTTGGAAGATTACTGTGGAATGCTAGTAGACTACAAGTAGTCTGCAAGCCTCAATAATATTAATAGAGTGATTAAAAATTACATTGATTGTTAAAAATGCTTCAAAAAAAACTAGCAGTTTTTCCAAGAATGAGGGTCAGAAACTTTATGGAATTGCTTTTTCCCTTTGCTATCTTGCAGTGAATGGTAAAATTGCTTCCCAAGTATTGTCCTATTTCTATATCTGGTTGTGAATTGCTGCCCTAAATAATGAACTAAAAATACAATTTCATTTCTGTACTGTATTATGAATGTGTTATTGTCACAGCAGGTAATTACAATCATTCACAGTGTGAATATGAGGTCTGAATAGTAAATTGCCCTGAAAACAGTCTTCTCCTGTGAATTTTTGAATTTTCAATCTTAATTCTCAATACTGATTAATACTGTGTTACCCTTTAACACTCAGGTTATTCAGCAGAGCAGGCATCATACCTCAGAAGCCATGTAAGCACAAAAACACTTACTGGACAATAAAATAAGGTCTTATGGTAATACAATTAATTAGTATTATACCTTTATAGAATGGAGATGCAGGCAATAAATATAAGAAATCATCAAAAAATCTTCTACTACTGCTGCTAAGGGGAAAATTTTAAAAAATAGGTTTGTTAGGGCAAGAAAAAAGTTTATAGTTTTATAATGTCACTTAGTATCATTTATACAGTGAGGGAAGAACAGTTTTCTATAGACAGGGAGGAAATATCTACAGAGCAAAAAAAGAATAAATACTGCATTAACTAGACATATTTGTACCAGTGGTTGGAAGATGTTTTTTGCAGTACTGTGCATTCAAGTTTTAAAGAAAAATCTGTTTCTATTAATCTGTAATGACGTCTACCTTATAGTGAAAGATGTCTTCAGTGAATTTTGAGGCAGGAACTTTTCTGATTTTCTACTTGAGCTATGGTGCTGCAGTAGTTCAAAAGACATTCAGTAAAATAACTTGCCTGAATTCTAAAGTACATCCTTGATGTTTAAAACAGGAACATGAAATTGGGTATTCCTACACTTTATCCAATTTTCAATGTCAATTTTTTTTCTTCTGACAAAAATATTGATTTTTTAAGACTTCTTTTGCAGTTTTTAAACTCTCTTGTAAAATACATCTTCTTCTTGGTTTTTCAGTAACCTACACAGAATCAAACATGATCACATGGATTGGAAAAAAAAATTGTATGAAAGTAATTAAAAGATTATTCTTTAATGGCTTAATTGAAACAGAAAATTTTCAACTGTCATTCTTTCAAAATGCAAGATCTATTTTCCAGAGGTTAATGACTGCATACAGAGTTTCTTTCACATTCCATTTTTAAATTATTTTCATTTGGAGTTTTTTTTCCTTCTAAAAGAAAAATCTGGTTTCAAATTCTGATATCAATATGTTGGTTTTAACCCAATGTTTTTTACTATGTGTTAGCTTATCTTTAGATTTAACTAGAATAGCCTTGAAGAATGCTGAGATTGCTAAATATAATTGACCTTTTAAAAATTACTCTTATGATATATCTATATGACTAAGCCTTAGCCCTTGTTTGTTGTGAAATAATTAATGAGGTTGTTTAAAGCAATGAAATAATATAGGTCCAGAAATGTCATGAAATATGTAACAATTTATGTGATTAGTAATCTCCATGCTATGTAAATGAAGTCATATGGCTTCTTCTATGGATATTACAATCACCAAGCAAGAAAAGAATATGCATAGGTTTCTCTTCCATTTATGCAAGCATCAAGGGAATAAACAATACTAATGAAATTATTAAATAAAATAATAAGACACACAAAACTAATTGAGTCTCTCAATCTCATTCATTTCAGTTGAAGTTAGCACCTAAATCATGTGTGGGATCACCCCTGCACTATATAGGAAAGGTACATTGATTTGGGAACCCATTTACTCTACTGGAACCTCTGCTTTTGACATGTGGCTTTACCTTTTTCTAGGGGGAAAAAAGAATACTCATTCAATACACAAGTTTTGAAGCTCTTTTTCTTTCCTTCAGACAAGGGTCTTGAATGCTTAATTGATGTGAGGAATTTAATACAGCTAAGGAATACTATCTGACCCATTTGCAAGAGCCCCTGGAATAGGTGAGATTGTAAAGCAAACCCACTTAACTGTTTGAAGATTTGGAAACCTTCGGCTCAAATTTAAGAGAAGACTTGTTTCCCTTTTTTGTCTTATGCTAGATTTTTTTCCCCACTGACACCTTGTCCACCATTCTTGTTCATTTACACCTTATGCTAATTTAAGCTTTTCCTAGCCTATGTCTACACTGAAAAGAGTCTTCTTAAATTAGAATTCAAAAAGCACAAAGCCAAAAATACTAAAGTAACTTTATGTACATCTATGATTAATTATAGCCTATTTTCTTTAAAATCTCATGCTATGAAGAATGAGAATTTTTCTCACAAAGAAGAGCTTGCTACAGAGGCATTATTTTGTTTTGTTTTTGTCTTTGCTTTCTTAATTGATTTGAACCGAGATGGAGGTTTCAGCATGTGCAAATCACAGGTAAATTCACTAGCAGATGCTATTCAGGATATTCTCTAGAGTATTTGAAGGCTTAATATAAGTGAAATACTGTGACTAGGACTTAAATATTAAACAGAGATGCTACATTTTGACACAAGCCATAAGCAGGAATATGTAAATCACTAAAAGTCACTATCTCTGGCACTATCTCATTTGGACCATGAAGGAAGCAAGCTCCATAATGCCCTTGGCACTTTCCTGGTGCTTCTTCTCAGCATTAGATTGAAGTGATGTGCAGACACTGCTTCAGTTTGCACTGCATCAGGTTTTAATTTCATCAGGTTTTAGTTCAGTTCCCCAGTGCAGAGGTTCAGACAGTAACACGTGCTGCCACCTCCTTCTGGAACATCCGAACTACAAGTAGATGCATCAGCTGGCGGGTTAGCTTAGGATAATGTGATGAGAGAGTCCATTTATTTATAAAACATTATAAAAGAAAGAGTGAAGTGATAAAGCATCCCTGATTTGTTCTCTTCCTTTAATGAACCTCTAGATCAAAAGCAATGTCAATGTACTTCAAGTTCATAGGCTATATAGGCAGTAAGTGACAGATTCTGCTGCCAGTTGCTATTCACTTTGAGCAGTAACTTTTATCTTAGAGGATGCTATTGATGCTGGAATAGTATTTGAGATACTTAAGGATAACAGACTCCTGTATTAATGCAACACTGTTCCAGATTCAATCTGATTGCTTCTTTTAGTCACTCTGCATGTAATATTTATGTATCCTGTGTAAGAGATAGTAAGCAACTCTAAGGCATGAAAATCTGATTTCAGTTACACCATATCTGCAGGATAATCTGCAAAGTTTGCAAAAGAACCACTTGTTTCCCTTAGGGCCTGACCAAGCCTATACAGCCTTTTTCAAAAGCAGCCTACTTTACATTCTGGAGTGGGGAAATCTGAGGGCTGCAAGTCCCTGAGCATGTCTGGCAGGCAAAGCATCATCAGAGAGGGATGAACAAGGCCAGACTGTTTTGGGTAGCCGAAACCAGAAAGATTTACCTTAAAAAAGTCTCTAGAGAGAAAGGAGGGCTGTAGGCAAAAACTGACACCTTTGTTATCAATACTAAATCCCAACCCTTTGGTACTGGCTATTTTAAAATTACTAATGGAGAGAAGGAATCTGGATGTAAGGAAAGAAAAAGAAGACAAATAAAATAAGCCTCTAATAATCCTATTTAACTGCTTAATTGTGGGTGTTTTATTTATATTTGATGCCTGCAATAGAAGGAAACTTGCCTAGCCTTCTGAGGAGGGACTTAAAAAAAGGTTTTCAATAGTTACTTAGTTCTTCCTAACCAATAATCAATAAAGATTTGCAGCTTATGGAGCTGCACCCTGTCTAAAGTGTTTTTATATCTAATGGAAACCTTTCAAGTCCTGCTGCCTAAGCATAGATACCTTCATGTAGCTATAAGGTAGAGGAAGGAATGATTAGGAAATAAAGCAGTCAAATAGGAAAGTGGCTTTCTTTCCTTTCCCATAAAGATTTTGACACAAAGCATGACACATTAAATTTTATCATTTGCATAGTGTTTTCCATATTGACGTATGAAAAAATTTACATTATATAAGATATATAAGATATGGGAATATAACTTTCAAATCTGCTTTACTCCATTTGAGAATGAAGCACAAAATCTTTGATGAAGTACAGTCACAGAGATATTTTAGACAATGTGAAAGTACACATGACATCTTTTTTAAATCAGTGCCCAACATTTAAAAGCTCAAATTGCCTTTGAAGTTTTAAAATAAAAGTAAGGTTGTAGAAGGTACTATCTAGTGTTAGAAAAAGAAATTATTATAACAGCAATAATTTGGGTACACAAGAAGGTATGTGGAAAGCACAGAGAGCATTGCCTGAACAGGATGAGCAAACTCTTGTTACTCCTTTCTTCTTAGTTTATCATTTAGGAAGCGGGCAGTGTGAAAAGGGGGATTGGGGTTTTCTTTAGTAGTTTTTCAGTTATTTTTTCCTCTGTTATTGATGGTATTGGTGACTCCTTTTTCAAAACCCCAAAGCATCATCTACTCTTACCTCAAAAGCTGACATTGATATACTTCAGATACAACATTGTTTGAATTCATATTTTAATACTGCTTTGTATTCAATACTTGAATCTTTCCTTTTCATTTTTACCTGGAAGTAACTGTTTCTAGATCTCTATCTCTAAATCATAGATTGTAGTATACATGTTTTGAAGAAATGTTTAGTTTTGCCTATTTCATTGATTATGTGAAACTTTATTAAGACATTTTTACCCAGTGTAGTTTCATGTATAGTTGTATAGAGGAAGCTTAAAAATATCTAGGAACTTAGAAGTAGATTTATTATTTAGCTTTGTGCTTTACACGTCTTGTGTTGAATGTAATCTTACAAAATATCCCAGGAGGTATGGAATAGATGTAGTTGCAGTGGATTTTAATAGGAAACAAAAGAGGTCTGTCTTTTCCAAATTTTCTTGGGATTTATTTGTAGAAAAAAATCTTAGTTCTAAGAATCTGGAAAATAGGTTCAAATGAATAATTCAAAACTTTTTATTCCATTCCAAAACATTTTGTCTGAAGAAGCTGTTTGTTTACAGGATTTCACCACACCAAACATATAAAGAGTGAGAAATATTCCCATTTCTCATTAACCTGATAAAACTTGAGGATCTAGGAGATGAATCTACTTCAAATGCTAGCAGGGGGTTCTTTCAAAGCAACATATGAAAGTTAACAGGATACTCCTACGGTTGACTAGCATATATTTATCACTAGTATTTAATATGGTGATATATTCACTGTGATAACAACTAAGAGGTCAGCTGGCATCAGATGGTCATATACAAAAATATGTAAGTAAAAATCTTAAAAGTTAGTTTGAATGGATCTGACATTTGCAGATAGTATTTGGGATGGTGTTTCTGAATTTTTTCACCTGTGTTTGTTGTTTTTCTTGGTCATAACTATTTATCACCAAAAAAAACAACCAAACAAACAAACAAACAAACCAGTTCCCCCGACCCAAAAGCAAACAAAATATGCTGCTATGTGAGCAAACACAAAAGAATTAATTGTGAAAGAAAAAAATTCCACAGATAAGATTTATATTCCCTAGTTTATATTGTTAAAAGGTGAGGTTTTGACCTATTCTGTTTGTCTAGGCTATTGCTGTACAAAATGCAGCATCTTACTGGACATTCCCAATAATATCCATCTATTTACTTCAGAAAACCTTTTCAGGTGGGACAAGTTGCCATTCTGAAGCATTCTTCATCAGCTATAGAGGGAATCTAAACAATTTAAAAGCTATTAAAAAGTACCACATTTATGTAAAATGCGCTTCTGCTGTGCAACTTTCTTATTCTTTAGGTAATTAGATCAGTGATCCACAATGCACACATAGTATCATTGTGCACAGATATTTGAAAGTGTGAACTACATTCTGTCATGTCAGTGTTTTAAACATTGTTGTAAGTGCTGCACGTTGTTGACATAAAGAGAAATCATATGGTCAAAAGAAAACCATGCTAGCATTACTTTTATTTTTGAGTCAACTTGTGTGTCTGTACAGAACTGTCAAACTATACTTAAGGCAGCATTGCAGAAAACTGTACGCTACCATTCCACCTCCCCACAAAAAACAGGCAGACAGACAGACACAGACTGGCTTAGAAAGACTAAATCACATCAATAAATTTATAAAGGCAGAATATTGGGGGGAAATAATAAAAGGTCTGTTTAGTTTCGAAGCCTAAGGGATGAAAAAAACTAAGTTAAGGAAAGTTTCTATGTCACTTCTGCATGGCCTGACTACCTTTTGCTTTTGGTTATAATATAAAATCAGGCAACTGCTAAACCAGGGCTCATGAGATTCAAACAGACATGATTTAGACACATCAGTTTTATTCATTTTAATGGATTTTTTTTTTACTGCTCAGCAATTTACTTTTGATGTTTATTGAAATCATGTATTTAATGAGCAATCAGGGTAGACAAAATGTACTCAAATTTAAATAATATAAATAAGATAGGGAACTGTAGTAATTTAGAAACTGTTTTAATAAAGGTTTTATTATTATGCAAATACTTAATTAGAAAAATAAATCCCGATTGGCTTGTAAACAAACTAAAGATGATTAAAAAATTATTAGAAAAACAGAACATCTGCAAAAATAATCTAAAAAATAAACTGTTAGTATTCTGAAATCTATTATGAAACAGTACTCTGAAATCAGAAGTAGTAACAGAAGCTTTGAGATTAAGATGGACAGTAAGCTGTGTGATAGCATAGTGCCTACTTTGCAAATCATTTTTACAAAACCCTTCTCCAGTATGCTACTTGAAAGCTGCTAAAGTATCCTTTTTCTCTTATTTTCCCACATATAATCAGAAGGGAACAATTTCAGGAAATAATTAAGAAAACTTTCACCTGGATGGTTTGTCTGAAGAGTGAAGAAAGGTGTGATGACTGTTTAAAACCATCAAAAGCACTAGTTAACATCAAACAAAGATGTGCAATGTAGGGAGCAATGAAGAAGTCTAAGCCAAAGGTCTGGAACACCTTCTTGGCTCAAAGAGAATTATTAAGTTATGGAACTTCCTCCTGAAAACTGTTTAGGTCTCATCACTTCAGTCTACAAAATTTAGACGAGTGCTGTGTAAAACTTTCTGATGCCATGAAACTAGTTTCTTCATAATAGACTTCTAAGCATTATCTTTCATAGTTTCTTTTTAAGTGTTTTCAAAGACACGTATGTAGAATCCAAAGACAGAGGTTTGAATTTTATGTCTGTACAACATATTCCCCTACTTTAGAGCATTTATGAAGAAAACCTATATTTTTAACCCAATTTTCATATTATTTGAATGCACATAACAGTACTAGAACAAAAAAAACCCGACATCTGAAAATATGACAACTAGAAACCTGCTATACTATAATCACAAATTTAATGGAATCCGTATATACATAGCCATTTGGTTTTCAGGGAGTTTGCTGTTTTTCTCATTTCTGTTCATTTTTTTGAAATAAAGAAATATTGTTTCACTCCATTGAGTGAAATCCTATAGGAATTTAGTGGAATAAGTATGGCTTCAATAACTGGTATTTTACTAGTAGAGTACAATAATATTCTCAAGCCAGTAGAGAGAGGTTTTTTCCTTTTTTTCAACAAATACTAGAAGTTAACTACTGCAATAAATCACCTTTTCGCAGTGTAGCAAAGCCAATATGTATGAGTCAAATGTATCATAGCAAATGCCATAAAAAATTGTACCTTATTCATGAGACATGATGATTGTCTATCTTACCAGCTTCAGTCTGACTTTTCTTACTCTGTCTTTATAATAAAATAAGCACTTGATTAAGATGTCAAGAGGTTTTTTAATAGAAATTTTCTTTTTGTTCACTTTTTGCTTAATATTCCCCAGCACTTACTATCAGTGCATTGGAATTATTTTAAACTAGCAATAAGGCACATTGGGACACATCCAATGGCAAAAGGCAGATAACTTTTCTGTTTGATGTAGGAGGAGACGCACAATATCCACAGCCAGCATTCATTGGGCATAAAATCAGCTGATGGCCTCAGATGCAGTGAGCCATATCAGTTAGACGGAAAGTACAACACACTTCTGACTCAAGAGTCTTTTTATTTGAACTGGTGTTTGTCTGTCACTTCAGAACATCCTCACAAGACATACATGTCTCTCGTTGGCAAATATGAGGACTGAAAGAAAAAAGAGAATTCCAGTCATCTAACTGAAGACATTTAGACGTAGACCAAGCTGGTTAGGCTAGTTAAGACTAGTCTATGGTTGCTGTCTCTCTAGAGATGCTTGTGGAATCTCTACAGGTTACGGAGTCACATGTTAAGAAGTCATTCTTTAAGAATAATAGTAATAAGAAGTTATTCTTTACTCATGTAAAGAATATGTGTAGGTATTCTACATATATTCTTTACATGAGTTTAGCCCAATTTTGGCATTGAAATACAGGCAAATGTCATCTAAATTGAGGTATTTTATTCAAACAAAAGATGAAAATTTTCTCTATTTTTATAAATTTGGGAACTGAGAATTCAAGGGTATCTTTACATATAAGATATTCTGCTGTCAGCATATAGGATCACAGGATCATAAAACCATTAAGGTTGAAGAAGACCTCTGAGATCGAGTCCAACCTTTAACTAAACACCACCTTGACAACTAAACCAAGACTAAATGCAATGTTCAGTTTTTTCTTGAACTCCTCCAGGGACAGTGCCTCTAACACCTCCCTGGGCAGTCCATTTCAATGCCTGACCACTCTTCCAGTGAAGAAATTTTTCCTGATGCCCAACCTGAACCTCCTCCGGCATAGCTTGATGCCGTGTCCTCTCATCCTGTCATAGGTTTCCTGGGAGAAGAGGCCAATCCCCACCTGGCTTTCAAGTAGTTGTACAGAGTGATAAGGTCTCCTCTGAGACCCCTTTTCTTGAGGCTAAACACCCCCAGCTGCTTCAGCCACTCTTTGTATGACTTAGATATTTTATTATGTGCTTATATATCCAGGTAGAAAAACATTTCCATTTTACTGGTGTGTTTGATCCCATCCAAGTTAGAATAGCATTTTCTTACAGGAGAGTTTTCAAAAGGCTTAATAATTCTGTACGTTTTTTTGAAATATAGCCCTAGTATTTGCATGAGTGAAAAGAGTTTGATCTCTTCAGATTTTTTCTCCAGATTGTATCCTCCTTTTATGTTTTCAGTTCACACACAAGAGGAATGTGAGTATTTCAAGCAGATCTTGTTAAAACACACTAATTTGGCTTATGATGCAGTACCTTGGAGCAGGGGGAAAAAAATTGAAGACTCAATAATAAAAATAATTTCTAGCATTGAGGTTAAAGTAAACATGGTCTGCAAGGTTAATGGCATTTAAACATAGTAATTTTCTAGCAGTTCCTTTTGCAGCAAATAGGTATGTTAGAGTATTACATTAAACAGCAAGTTACACAGTTTGAAGGGCCAGCATTAAATTATTTTAAAACCAGAAAAACATGAAAACATGCATGCATAGAAATAATGCACTGTGCATGCTAAAAAATACTGCCCGTTCCTTCAAAGAAAGCCCTCTCTGTTTCACTTCACTGTGACAGATGCAGTGACTGCTAAGAGCCAGGTTAATTTGATGCCAACAGATTGATAGTCATCATAGAGCCATCAGCGTCAAACATGCAATTGATGGTTAGTAATTTAGTGTACCTCTCAGGAAACTGAATCTAAAATAGGAATGCAAACCTTACAAAACTGTGTCATCTCTAAGATAGAGAATAGCTCATATCTAAAATCTCCATAAGAAAGGAATAAATCTTGTTTTCTGCCTGCAAATATTAGAATGTTTTTAAATTTAAAAAAAAGTGACCACAGAGTACAATATATTGTCAAAGTAGACGTCCCCACCATTACCCCATATTCTATACATATTATTTTTACTTAAGAAGATTTCTGTATATATGCATGTCCTGTATCATTGTTGAAGAATTTATCCCTAAGAAATTTTATCCTTCTGTCTATATTCCTAGTTGATAATAACACAATAATGTTATCTATATCTAAATCACATGCTGAATATGTACCAAAGTTTGAAGATTGTGCTTTGTAGTAGAGAGTATAAAATATTAATGGGGTTTAAAAATATTATATTCTTTACATATTATTTAGAAAAAATATATTAAAAATGTCATTAGAAAATGTACATGTGTAGCTTGCAGTATCTAGTGACAATAATTATTCCTGAATGTTTTGAGACCTTTAATACTTTTAGTCTTACTTTTCACAGGTATTTGTATAGAAGGAAGCTTTTTCTTAAGTGTATGAATAAATCGAGAAAACCAGTTTTTGTCTGACAGACAAGAAGTTTACTGATGAGACAATTAAATTGTCACTAAATGTTTTTTTTTTTTTCATTACTTGCTGGTTAAGTAATAACAAAGCCAGAACTTCATTTGGGCACTGTAGCGTGGATGGCAATAAGGACAAGAGAAGCCATAGGGTAGGTAGGATCTTGGGAGGAGGCATGTTGCTGGGCATTGATCTCATTTTTGTGGTCTGCCATTAAATACTCCTCAGAAAGTGAACCCAAATGCAACATAATGGGCTCCAAATAGCTTCTATTCATGCAAACTATAAAGATTAGTACCTCATTTTCCAAGACAGTCCCATACAAACTCATGGTCTTAGTTTGCCTCCAAAGAGAGAGAGAGAGAAGGTAGTTACATGATGTCTCAAACTAAAAAGTCAGCAACACTAAGTACAGTTTACTACTCTATATGAGGTTAATATTGAGCATTCATGGCATCTGCATGCCATTCTAGAGATCAAACATTATTAAACACGGGATAGAAAGAAATCTACACTATATTCAGGTTGTGTTTGTTGGAAAATCAAACATCTTGAAAACAGTAATTGTGTTTTTCAAATTTACTTTGTTACTTTAACAAGCTTTTATGTGAATCATAATGTTGAGAAACTCAGAATTACCAATTATTTGTACATATTTTGGTCCTGATTTCAACTTCCATACATTTTAGTTATCATAACAAGCATTTTACTTCTATGGCTTTAATGAATCTTGTACCTACAGTATTATACTAGTACCTGGCTATTCTTGTCCAAGTGAATTATTTTTCCTGGCAGTTCACTTGAACATTGCACTGATAACAGGAAGCTGTAACAACTAAATGCTGCTATTTTATTGATTTTTATATGATTAGGGAAGAGGAAGCATTTTGTATGTTATATCTAGTAGAAGTGAAATAGCATGCGATTTAAATACATCGAAAAATGCCAGGGGAAAACACTGGATATTTAGATCCTTCAAATTAAAAACATATGATGCAATTGAAATATCAAAAATAATATTGACCACAGAATTACAGAAGTCGCCTTGTGCTCAGAACTGGTGTGGTCTCACTTCAAGTGTTGTGTTCAGTTTTAGGCCCTCGCTACAAGAAAGACATTGAGGTGCTGGAGTGAGTCTAAAGAAGAGCAACAAAAGGTTGAAGAACCCCAGCAGAAGGGTCTGGAGCACAAGTCTGATGAGGAGCAGCTGAGGGCATTGGGGATGTTTAGCCTGGAGAAAAGGAGGCTCGGGTGTGACTTTATCACCCTCTACAACTGCCTGAAAGGAGGGTGTAGCCAGGTGGGCGTCAGTCTCTTCTGCCCAGCTAAAAGTGACAGCACAAGAGGAAATGGCCTCAAGTTTTGCTAGGGGAGGTTTTGATTTAATATGAAGAAGAATTTCTTCACCAACAGAGCTCAGCATAGGAACAGGCTGCCCAGGGAAGTCACCATCCTTGGAGGTAATTAAAAGATGTGTAGATGAGACACTTAGGGACACAGTTTAGAGGTGGGCTTGGTAGTGTTGGGTCAATGATTGGACTTGTAGACCTTAAATGTCTTTTCCAAAGTAAATGAATATATGATTCAGTATTTGAAATATAGCACTTTAATGGATTCCTGTGAAAAATTCCATATTCTCCTGTGATTTGCAAATCTGAGTGGCTTAGCACATGTTGTTTGAGCTTAGTTATTGCTAAGGAAAATATCAAACAGTATGATATATTCATTCTTCACACTTTAAAATGCCATTCAGAAGGTTGAAATTCTGATGATTCATAAAATTCAGATCACTGGTAGGAGTCAATATTGTATGTTTATATTAAACTTTAAAGTTTTTATAATCTTAAGTTTTTTTCTCATTGAAAGCCCTTAAATGGTATTTGTTTTATTTGCCTGTTTATATCAGACTGAAAAATATGGAAAGAAGAGCAGTCTGGTGGTTCTCTCTCAATTTATATTTATTATTGTTTTGTACTCAAAATCTATTAATATAATATAATATATAAAAGCAAGAAAAAATAGTTATTTTATCTTTAAACAGAACATAAGTCAGGATGCTTTGTAAGTAATCTGAATCACTGTAAGCATTTTCATAGCTTTTTTCTTTCACATACTGAAATAATTTAGTTTATTTTTTGAGAGGTATCTTCAGCATGGCACGACTAATTGCGCCAAGATGACTTGAAAACATTAACTGACACCTTTAGTCTTGGAGGTTTGTATGTCTGTGTGCACGTGTGTGTGTGACAGGGAGATAGCAAACTAAGCTGATGTAGCAAACCAAACTGTTACAAAATGTAATGTTTTATAAATTACAAAATTTTGTAGATCATGCAGACAGTCTTTCTCATATCATTTATTCAAATGCATGCCGAACTGAAGCCAGAAACTTATTTCCATTTTCTGACTATCTAAGACCATTTCTCTATTTAAATGTATATCATAACAATTTTTTTTCTGTGGTTCTCAATGAGGTGCCATTTATAAGCACTGCATTAGTATCATCAAAATAAGAAAACTGGAAGGAAGTAACCTGTGGTTTCCATTTGTTCACTGACTGGTCAATAAGTATATTGGACTTCAGTGGTCTTTTACATCTTTTGAGAAGAACATCTTGTGAAAAAATCTGTTCAGTTGAGACAAATCGAAGCAAAGTTTACATTCAATCCCTTGCAAGTTCCATCTTCTAGAGTTTCTTTTTTTTTGCATATTTTGTTTGACTGAATGAGATCTGAATAGCTTACCTTTCAAATAATCAATGGCTTCATTAATCACTCACTGGTATTCCCTGACACTTTGAGATTTAAATAGTTTTCAGAAAAAAAATCATTAAATCTTCATGTTAAACTGCTCTAGCTCATTTCTCACTGAGAAGTGTGGGAAATTTTGGCATCTTACATAGAGATCCTCAGGGTGCTATTGCAGGTTAGTCTGGTAAATCAATCTTGGAAAGAAGTTTTCATTTTGCAAATTCATGTGACATTATTTAATTCACTATACACATAATTTGCAAAAACTTGAAGTGGCAATACTGTAATAAAATTTCAGCTCTCTTTGAGTATCTAAGATGATGTATCTGTATTAAAATTTAAACAGTGCATTGCAATGCATCTATATGGTTAATGTGATTGCATGGTCTTTGGCACGGTTTTGTTCTGGACCAGTTAACACTTTTCTAAACAGCTCCTATGCTTTGGGATTTAGCACAAGCCAGACACTGTTCCAAAGTAGACTGAATATAAGATTCAAATCTGGAGAATAGAAAAAGTCAACATTAAAGAGATGAGTCTCCTTTGCTGGTTCCTCCCAAGTGCCAGAGAGTGGTGGTAAGCACATTTAGTTTACTAGTACAGCTGTAGTCCTAGAGGGATCTAGAAATGTAGATTCCCACCTCAGTCAGGAGGGCAAAGAGGATGGTGAAGGATCTGGAGGGGAAGCCTTATGAGGAATGGCTGAGATCACTTGGTCTGTTCAGCCTGGAGAAGAGGAGACTGAGGGGAGACCTCATTGCAGTTACAACTTCCTCATGAGGGGTAGGTACCAATTTTTTCACTCTCATAAACAGTGATAGGACTCAATGAAAAAGCATGAAGCTGAATCAGGGGAGGTTTAGGTTGTATATCATGGAAAGTTTCTGTCACCCTGAGAATTTTTGAGCATTGAAACAGTCTCCCCAGGGAAGTGGTCGCAGCACAAAGCCTGACAGAGTTCAAGAAGCATTTGGACAGTGCCCTTGAGCATATGATGTGATTGTTGGGGTGTCTGCTAAAGGCCAAGAGAGGGATTCGGTGATCCTGCTGGGTCTCTTTCAACTCACTTTATTCTGTGACTCTAGGATCCTATGACAACTGGATTAGTCATAGGAAGAGCTACCTCTGTGTCTACATAGAATTTTAAAGACCTTTCTTGATTCGATTACTATATTACGTCTGATTGAAAATATCAGTACTTCATAATCCAGTTTACCCATCTTTAAAATGGATCCAATACTCATCAAATTACTGTAATTTAACACTGTGAATGACAGGTAGGTCTCAGGCACTATTATTGTTTTAAAAGTTGTATTTTTTCTAAAATCTCTTGCGCTATGAAAATGTGAAACCTGAGCTATAACAAAACCGTCAAAATTAAGCAATATCATTGATGTAAAATGTAAAATTGCTTTTTTTCTATATTAACTAAGTCTTTATCAATTCAACAAAGGAAATTGCTTTTAGTGGTTTACTTGCATTAAATAGGAATATTGGCTGAAAGAAAAGAATATCTCTTTAGAGCATCAGCAAAATACTCTATCTTCACAAAATAAATACTAATGTAGAACTGAAAATGGGCATTGCAGGCTATAGTTAATGTTCTATGTGTACATAGCAGGAATGAGCATTTCAACCCAATTAATGTCTGAATATGCTGTCCAATGGACATGGAATGAAAGAGAATCTTTTAGGGAGAAGAATGAGGGTGAAATTATTGTGCTGGGGAAGTTTGAAAGGGTGGATTTAGGGAAGTTTAAAACAGTGATTCTGGAACAGTGAGCTGGAACTATTTTAGAACTTGCGGAAAATTAAGACTAAGGAAAATTTTTTAAAAAAATATGATGACAGAACAACTGAGGCATTATTCTTATGTTTTGGGTAAAAACTAACACAAACCTAAAGAAATGAGGGACAAAAACACTGAACATTTCTGTTTGTTGTTTTCTCAGAGCATTCCCAGACATTTTCTGGTATCCTGGGCCTCTTACCAAGAAGGCCTCTTTCCAAGAAGGCCCAGAAGCTCTCAAAAGCACAATTTAGAAGCCATGGCAAACTCAGGAAGCTCTGCTCTAATCCTGGCTCTTACAAAGGTCTCTCCTTAGCACTGGCTGAAAGACTGCTTGACTCTCCCTAATCAGAGGGCATCTCCAACAATTACTACAGATACCTCAGACAAGAACATCAAGTCATGCTCCTTAGAAGCTGCTAGAGCCACCTCAGGCCCAAATATTTGTATATCCCTCATGAATTTCCACAAGGGGGAGTCCTGCACCTGGGGAGGAACAGACCCATGCAACAACCCATGATGGCAGTGACACAACTAGAAAGCAGCTTTCAGAAAAGGTCCTGGTGAACAATTTGAACATGAGCTGGCAGTGTGACCTTTTGGTAAAGAAAGTGAGTAGTATCCTGGGCTGTATTACACAAAGTGTAGCCAGCAGGTTGAGGGACATCATCTCTCCCCTCTGTTAGCACTGCTGAGGCCACGTCTGGAGTTCTGTGTCCATTTCTGAGCTCCTCACCACAAGACAGACATGGAAAGGGGCCAATGAAGGTCCTCTAAGTTGATCATGGACCATCTCACCTATGAGGAAAGGTTGAGAGCACTGGGACTATTAACCCTAGAGAAGGCTCAAGAGAGATCTTGTTAATTTATATCAGTTCCAGAAGGGAGAGTGCAAAGATGCAGCCAGACTTTTTTCAGTGGTGTTTAATGACAGGACAGGAAGCAATAGACAAAAACTGAAGAACTGAATGTTCCATCAGAAAATTAGTTAACACTTGCTTACTGTAAGGGTGACTAAATGCTGGAACATGTTGCCCTGAGATGTGTATTTAAACAATGGATTTTACCATTTCTCCTAATTCTAGCCACGTAAACCAGCTTATAACCTCTCAGTAGTCAATATAAAGAAATTAACATGTCTGGAGAATAACTGATCCAGTTCCAAGGTGGGTATAATAAATTGTTCTCTAGAGATGCATCTGCCATTTTGTCAATTACAGCAGAATCTACATGACTGGATGTCTCACAGTTCTTAGATTTTATATGTATGAAGTAAACCGAGATGAATTCTAGCTCAGCTATCCACATATAGATGATTGAAGTGCTGAAAATTAAAGGAAAGCTGAAAAAGCAGTTTGAACAGTGTATTAGGAAATTTCATTTTGTTAAGGTATTTTATTCCACAAGTATTGTCCTTGTCAGTCAGGAGGTACATTGTTCTTACGATCAATTTAGTAATAAAATTAGAAAGTGTCAAATGTTGCTCTCTTTGAAATAATAGAAATAGTGGCTAGACTGCAAATTATATATTGGCTTCAGAATGCTGTTTAGGACAATCCATTGGAAATACTAACTGTACAGTTGTCACTTTCCAAACAAGACAAGATATGCAAATATTTTCATGTGGTTGTTGGGTTCTACAATTTTCTATGGCATTTTTACTTGTCTCCCTAAGTGAAACTTGACAAAGAAAAATCTAAATAAAAATATAATATTCTTATATTTCTGATTTATTTTTCTTGTAGAAGAAGGTTGCTGTAGCAGTACCAAAGAAGGCATGGATATTATTTTTGCAATCTAAAATATCTGAAATTTGAAATATCTTCAAAAACTTTTAATTTGTCTGGTTTTTTTCTTCTAGTCTATTGTTTCCTTCACGATTCACATAAACATGGTTTCTAATTAAAAAAAAAAAAGTTAAGCTACATATAACATGCATGATACCATACCTTCTTTTTTCATTTTTTATCCATTGAACTATTTTTTGCACTCAAATCATGGTGGTGAACAAAGACTAAAGAAAAAAAGGAAGATATTGCAAAGACTTTACTAGTTTTGCATGAAACATGTAAAACCAAAATACAGGCCCCAGAGGTCTTTATATTATTTGATTTTATTGGCTATGATCTCAACATACCAGCAATATGATCCTTCAAAAGTATTCTGCAGAGTCACATATCAATATAATCCCATATACTTAAGAAGAGAAAAAAAAAAGGCAGCTGTAATAAGCATGAAGTAAAACGGTAGCAAGTGGTTCCGAGTTTCAGCTGTATGTATCAATAAGAAAGTTTATATCTTATAAACATTCTTCAGAAGCCTAGATATAGCTTTGACCTCAAACATTAAATCTGCAGCCCTCCACTATAATTGCTATAGCTATTGAAAAATTAGGAATATTGATAATAGTAAAATATAGGATTCTTCACTTCAAAAAATAAAAAATCAAGTCATAGATACAGGGATTTGGACAGTCACTAAAAGTAACTGTCTTTTTCAAAAGTAAAATCTGCTTGTGGGAAAAATCAGTGATACTCTCTAGCCTTTAGTTAATCTCCCTTTATGAATACAAAGAAATACTTTGAAGCTATGATGTTTTTCCTTTATTTCTTACCAACCTACATTTATATGGATTAAGCAGCGATACAGTTTTTCACTTGAAAGTCAAAGCAACTTGGTTCCAAGGATCATTTTAAAACTTGTCTTCCAAGAATTACCTGGCATTTTTTCACACTGCCATATTACTTATATCTTCTTGATTTTTTCAAGTTTTCTTTCATGTTTTTTCCTATACTTTTCCAGCCTGTTCTCCTTCTCAATGCTATTTTCCTTTTGTAGGGCTCCCATACAGTCACACTGAAATAATCTGTAATGCTTATATCGGCAGATCACTATTCATATATCAGTCTGTTTGCTTAACTGACTTTTTTTTTTCAATCCTTACACATCCAGATTTAATTTACTTCTTCTGGTGCTTCCTCTAAAAATATAAATTTTATCCTTTTGTGCCTTATGAGCAACAGATACTTCAAGTATCTAGTAAACATCTATAAAATAATAAATATTTTGCTGCAATTCTCAGTGTAAAGTCATCTTGATGGGCTTTAAAATAATGTTGCAGGATGAAGCTGACAATCAACTTTATTCCAAGTGAATCAGAGACTTGTATCTCTCTGCACCCTTTCCTGTCCATTTAAAATATAGCTTCATTTTTCTCCAGTGTATGCTGGGAAGAAGAACTGCGATAAATCACCATTTTCTATGAAAGTTTTGTACATGAACTTTTTTTTTTAGGTACATCAAAGCCTTATGACACTTACTTCTCCAGAAAAATAAGTAAAATACATTTGTTACAGATCTGATTCTAAAAACTGCTCTAATATAAAAATAAATATTGTAGTCTTGATAAAAGAAATTGGTTTTTAGAAGAAGGAGACAAGGCTTTCATGAGCAAGGAATGAGAAATGTTTCTAAACATAGGAAAAGACATGGAAAAAATAGCAATGTGAGAAGCTCAAAAGGCAGAAGATCAGAAAGACCCAAGAAAAGAGCAAGTGAATGGGGCGGAAAAGGTGGGGGGGGGGGAAGATCAGAAGCAGGAAAAGGGAACAACAATTTGTGGTTAAAAAAAAAATCGATTAAATCCTAGCTACTGAATGTAAGACAGAGAAGAAATCATGGTACAGTGGTTTTGGCAGTGCAATGACACAGTTATGAGCATATAGATAAAAAGGGTGTAGTCAACTTAATAATATATATAGGCAGAAAAGAATACACCTAAATTTCCTTAGTTATCACCAAGAGATTTTTCTCATATTTTTATCTATTGTACAAGTCTGTGAGACCAACTGTGGAGATTATTCCATCAGTATTTCAATTGCTGTCATATTATTTCTAGATGTGTCATATCATCTCTAGATACATCAGTAAATGTAACTACAGATTCACAGTTAATAGCAAAACATTTTAATTGCGTCTAATAGTAATCTACACTTCTAGTGCTAATGAACACTGCTACTGGTAATGCAGAACATTTACAGCAGAAAAAGTCTTGATGTGTGTCACACAGACACACCCAGAAGATCAAGCATTGGCTTTCAGGATAAAAAATTAGAGTCCAAGCTAGTGTGAAATTATATACCTGAGGTATTCCAAAATGGATTTAGAATGAAAATCAACATGCATGTACATGTTGATAACCTTATGCAAAAATGGGAAAGTATAAATGGATTCTGGATTCACTTTTTTGAGACTTGGGCTATAAATCTGACATAATGGAATGGAATTAACTTCATTTGGTTTTCATGCTTTGGTTGAAATGTTGCAAAACATGAGTGTTCACAAAACAAACTTTTATTCTTGTAGTCTTACTATCTTGACACTTTTCTGCCATGATTTTGTTGTTTATGGAGAATCAGTTTTTTGCTTATCTCAGCAAATTTATTTCTTTTTTTCAAGTACAGATGATTCATTTCCAAACTGCAAAAATTGAAGTGTCTGACAGATCTGAAATATATCTTCATCCCTCATGGTCTGTAACTGCTTCTCTTTGCACCGGTTGTAATTCCCAGAAGTGTCAAAAATTCTTTTGAAAGATAGCAAAATGTCAGAAAAAGTGGTTACTAGAAAAATGCATCTCTTATTTCAGGGTGAAACACTGCAAAGTGGCTGTAATCAGTGAAAGCAGGAATAAACAGCAATTGAAGAAAGCAATTATGATCAGTTTTTATGCTCTTTCCCAGAAGAAAAGCCACAGATGGCAGTCCAGAGCATACCATGGAGAAATATGTATTAAAAAATAGGAAAAATCTGGAAAAATACAGATTTACGTGTCATTGAAGAACAGAATTGTTAGTAATGGTACTCAATATTCTGTATGAGACACCTGATTATCTGTGGTCTATGTTCAGTCACATTCAACTACAAGGTATGTCAGTCATGCCACAGCAATCTGATGTCCTCCCTATTTATTACTTTCTATCTTCTTTCTACAATCCCAGTGGTGCATGAACAAAATCAGCTTCAAACATGCATTTACTCTTACTTGAAAAGATGAACCGGCACTGCTACTTTCAAAGTGTAATTTTTGAAAGATGTATTCCTAGAGAAGGCACTCCTGTGAACAAACTTGTGCCCTGACGGAAAGATGAACATGGTGGTTTCGTTGGGGAAATCCCTGTGGTAACGTGAGACTTGTCAGCTTCCTGAGAAACAGGTGACAAGGAAAGCATGGTGGCTCATTGACAAACTGGCCTTCATGATTACAGAGTACTTACAAGATCCTTGTCTTCCTTTGTGGAGCAAGCTCAGGGCTTGAAAAGCTCTTTTTACCTTGACTAGTGTTAGTGTGAGGGGACACAAACCTGTCTGTCCCTCTCAAGGTGTGACTACTGCATGTAGGGTGAGATGGAGATGAGAAGGATTGTTGAGCCTCAGCGTCTGTGGTAGGTCAAGATTGCAAGGCTGCTGTCACTGGAACTGCAGCTTCATCACTTGGTTTCTAAACAGAGGAGATGGGAGCTTGCATTAGAGTCGGAGCAACATCCCACAGTGAAATCTGCAAGATAAAATAGGTTCTCTGTCTGAAGTTCTGTGCTTATCACTGATTAACAGGGCTAACAAAACTGGGCTTCTGTTTGTTATTGGAAACATGAGTAAAAGCTACTGCCTCATTGAGCTTTCTTTGCCTGCAGAGAAATGAGAATTTATTTCTTCTAAATTCACATCTGGCTACTGCCACTCATGCCTCATCATTCTGGCACTGCCGTTCTACAGTGCATTTCATCTGGGGCAGCACTGCTTTATTTAATCAGGAGATTCAGTGAACTGCAGTGAAGGCACTTAAAAGTCACTTAGCATGCTGAATCTTTTCACTGTTAACTTTAAGCTCACTTTCCTTATAATCCATGTGCTAGAAATATTCAAAAGGTTTAAAAGCTCAGATGTTAATACTAGGAGTTTGAAATATTAATTTCATATAATATTTTAACATCAGAATTACAGATATTCCCACTTGAGTTTCAAAGATATTAAGTAAAAAGTTCATAGTTACAGGCCATATATGCTAAATATTGTCAGCAAATAATTTGCCACTAATCAGCACTTAATATATGTGTGAAATCTAATGTGGAGATTTACAGTGCTTATTGTGCTTTATGCTTCTGTGAAACTGCCTTATTTCGTACTGATGGATGGAGGTAAAAAATGTCACCTTCATATTTCCTTGTGGATGTGCTGTATAAAGAGCTTTGCTTTTTCTTTAAATTTATAGGGCTTTATTCCTATACAGAATCTCATCAACTTCACTACTGAGCATTGTATTTAAAAAAACAGATAATTCAGTGCACTGCTTATTTAGTAAGATTTTCAGAGTACCCTTAAGTGTTGGCTTCCCTCATATTGTCTTAATGTCCAAATTTAGGTTTCATTATTTCTATAGGGAACAAACCACACAGCATTGGGGTTTATTAAGTCTATAAATAGAAAATTTAACAGTCAGTTTAGGATAGGACAGCAAAATCATCTTATCAGCATACAAGTGACATTTTTTTCCTACTGTAAACAGAATTTTTTGGCCAACTTTTAAAGCTACCAACAATTCTAGTTAAGGGGTGGTACTCTTAGAATGAAAGTATTCTGATATGAGTAGTCAACTCTTCTTGCAGGAATAAACTATGCCCATAAAAGACTACCACCTTTCATGTAAACACACCTCCACTAAGATTTAGCTCTGGTTTGTAGAGGCTCATCCATTCCTTATGCTGTTCTAAATATATAGTTTTTAATTTAACAGAAGCCTGTTAGCATGCTTACTCCTGTAGTGTGAAATGTTGGTGTTCCTATGGAACTTGAAATTCCATGTATTTGATTATAACTTTTTGATGGCTTGAACTTAAGTCACTGTAGATTGGCACATCCCAAAAATAGCACAATTTTCATCTTGCTCCTTATTTATAGCTTGCTCATAATAACAATTTATATAATCAGGGGCTTATTTTCGCTATGACATAAAGTCATGTTTTACAAAGGTCAACACCAATTTTAGCCATGTTTCAATAAACTGCATAAATTAACTATTTCTGAGTAAAAGTCACAGATTAAAAGGTGACTCCATTGTCATTTCTAGAATTAAGATGCTGTCTAAACATTTGATATCCAGCAGAAGAAAAAAAGAGCCCTCTGTGAGATCACTGCTTTCCCATGGCTTGTTGTTCAACAAGCCCAGCAGAGCAATGCCTGAGGCTATGAAGAGGTTGTTGAAGATCACTCAAAAGCATGTGTAGTCCTGCTATCATCATAGAATTGTCCTTTGCCTCTGAAGTGATTAAGGCAAATTTTTCAAATTGGTTTTATCTTCATGTTCTTCTCCTCATTAAAAGAAACATTAAAAATGTAGAAACTGTAGTTTGAGTTCTATCCTGAAATTTTAGCAAGTAACACAGAAATAAATATTAATATTGGCTGATAATTCTTATACTGAATCTCATTAGTCACTGGAACTAACCTTTTGTTAGTTTTTAGTTGATTGTTTTTCTGCTGGTCTTGAATGTGACCTGTGTTGTATAACTGGCAGAGGACAAAACAAATTCCAAAATGTCCTTTTTGGTAAATAGGAGGGCTGTGTGTTTGCTCTTTAACAGTCATCATAGGCAGCTTTTCATAAGGTCTAGTCTCCTTGGGTACAAAACAGATGGCTGAAACTTAATAAAAGGGGTACTATGGGGAATACAAGAATTACTTGTACCAGAACTAACTTTATGCTCCCTTATAGGGCCCAGATGAGCTATGATGTGAATGTGAACTCTGAGACTGCAGCCAGATTGGCCTCTAATCCTGGTAAAGCAATAATGCCATTAAACTGGATTTTTTTCTTTTCCACCTCTGCCAACTTGAAAGTCTCCATTACCTCCTTCCACATATTCCCCAGATTAACATGATTTTTTTGCCACTTGGTGCTGTTACCGTCTGTGCTTCAGGGCTCTTGGGCAAGGCATAAGGAGATTCATCTCTTCAGAGGGCATTGCCACAAACAAAATACATCACATGCATTGTCTAGGTTTGTCAAAGTCAGTCATTCATTTTTAGCTTTTACCTAGTATTTTCACTGAGCAGTCATGAATCCCCAGTGTTTGGAGACCAGACAATGTCAACTCTTGCACCATTTAGGAACATAACTACTTCTGGACAAATAGTCTTTTAAAGACCAATTCTGAATATAGACATGAATAATCTCTACCTTTTAGTCTCCATGCTGTTGTCTTGTTTACTCTCTGCCGGGCTTTAGGCCAGAACTGTGCTAGCACAGAGGTGCCAAAGATGAGCTTTGGCAGGAAGGATCCCATGCATTCTTGTAGGCAGACTCAGGCAGCACCTGAGAGCACATTTCCAGATTCATTATCTGCATGGAGAGCAAATAGCTTTTGTGCCATCAGAGGTTACATCCCAGAATACAACAGAGGGGAGATCATGTTGACACCACAAGAAGCAAGCCATCATTACGACTAATTAGCAGAATTGCATCCCTTCAACTACTGGTGTGGAATGATAAAGGTACTAGGTTGAAGCCTAATCAGAAACCAAAGATAGAACCGAAAACTAAAAGTCAGACTGTCAAACTAAAGGGAAATAAGAAGAGATCTGGCTTAGTTCTGAAACTTCTGGGGCTTTGTGGTCTATCAACATGCTGATTCTACAGTTGCTAGCATTTTATAAAACACATTAGGTCATATACAGTTGTTAAAACATTTTCTAGTCATCTGAGATATTTCTTCCTCTTGGATTTGTCTTTCAGTTGATATTTGTTCATTAAAAATGCATTTTTATACCCTTTTTTTTTTGATGCTGTGATTTGGCAACCCATTGTTCTAAAATTGCTCCTTTGGCAGACTTTGCTGTCAAATGGATTTCAGCTGAACTGCTCAGTAGTTGAACTTGTTAGCAGCAGGAGCTCTATTGCACACACACCAGCAAGACACGATTAGCAAGTGTCTGTCACAATAGGAAACACTGTCCAAACTGCACTGTTCAGTTCCCAGGCAATTTTGTGTGGTAGTGTTTTTGGTGAGCTGGTGCAATTAGAATGGGTACATTTTGAATCCAGTCCTCCAAAAATAACTCAGAATTTCCATGTGAGTGGAACTACAGAAAGGAAATGTGTAATAGTGTTATACCTTTAATACAACAGAGACAAAATCTTGTATCATGAGTGGTATAACAATGTCAGTCCTAAAAAGCTTCTATGAACAATCTCTTTGGTGAGTGCCATCTTTGGCAAAGAGGTTGAGTGATGCTATTGTTGTTGAGATTGCACTAGTTTTGTTTATTATTTTGTTTTTACTATATCTTAGTTATACTATTAATAAAAACCAAGACAATGCTATTTTTGAATTATCTTTTTTTTCTCCTTATCTGAGAAAAAATAAACAATATTTCCTTGAAATGCCTGAAAACAATAATCTGTGAAGTACATAAGTATCATTTTAAGTAAAAAATAGTCTTTTCTATTGTTAATTGCAATTCAGCAAAAAGTCTTTCAAGTATTCTATGCTGCATAGTAACACAGAAAGCTTCTGTGGTAAAAGCAAGCTAGCTTTTTATTAGGTGGACTGTTGAAAAATAAATTCTATCTCCATGACATAAGAACATGCTGTCACCTCTAAATTGTCCTCTGCATGTGGACATTTCCTCCAGATTCCATATCTGTGCGTCTGTACAAAGCCTTTGATGAGGTCATTTTTAGAAATCCAACATTACAAAAGTCCACTTGTAAGACCGTGTAAACTTATCTACAGATAAGGCTGGTTGCAAATGACAATTTGGAAGGGAAAATTTTGCCTTATGCTGATGATTTTTCATAAATTTTTTTCAAACATGTAATTTCAAAATAAGCATTGAATGTGAATCCTTCCTAGACACAAATACATATTCTGAAATGGTAAAAGTAATTTTAGTGAAAAATAAAGTTGGTTCAAGGAACAACATAAATAGTAATGTGGTTCTTGGGTTTTGTTTTTATAGTCATTAAAAGAACTTATTTTATCATATGACAGAATTTGGTAATCTCACTTATTATGGACCTTCAACTTTTTTATTTCATGTGATTGAATTTACCTTTAATATGCACCTAAAATCTTATTAACATTAAAATCACTAACTTTTATAAACTAAGAGTAATGCAATAAAATAAACTAAGTAGGAAATTAAAATTATACTGAATACAATTTGTTCTATTCACAGTTTTGTTTAGTCCATGCTAATTTCACAGATAAGAAGAAAAATTAACTGTAAGAAACAGGGCAAAGATTTTAAACATATGGGAATTAAAATAAAACATGACTCTTTATGCTTTTTTCACATGTAAATAATGAGTTATTTCTACTCTTCCTTATTTCATTAAAGAATAAGAACAAAATCCCTGTATCCAGGCAGTAAGAAACTTTAGCAAATTTCTGACTTCATTCTTGCGACTCAGGCCTGCCTGTAGTTAATTTAAAGCTTAGTTCACTGTATACTCTGTGATAAGAATAATAATGAAAAGTTGTCAGCCCTAGGAATATCCTGGAACAAGATTAATGTTGCATTTAGAAATTGTGGAAAGTGTTTATTTCACTGAAAAGTTATACAAAAGCCTTTTGGGTGCCATAGTTTTATATGTGAGATTAGAACAAAACAAATTGAAATTGTTTAAATCAATACCAGCTATCAGACATAGATCTGCAATGACGTTCCTAAGCAGTCACTTTAGCTCCTGGGTTCACAGTTCTGGGTTATCAAGAGATGGAAAATGATAGATGGGTATAAATTACGCACAGCTTCTAAGCTTTCTTCTTTCCTTTTAAAGACTTTAAAAATTTACTCAGCTCTGACTTCAGGCTGCATACAGCCTATTATTTCCTAATCCAAACCGTGACTGTGCAGCAGGAGAGTAGAACATGTTTAAAGCAGTTTCCTTTGATGCACAAAACAGTTTTTTCTTCTCCTGTCCTTGTTGGCTGGGATTAAGACCTCTGTAGGAACAAAAACAGCAGCACATGACTTCACTGCAGAGCAAGGTCCCCTCCAAAAGCAGAGAGAGCTGAACTTCTGCACACCCTAGGCATTATTTGACAGAAGTGTAGGTTGTCATACATGAAGCTGGAATGGTGGTTATATAATAGCTTCGAAGTTTCAAACTTCTGTATTCCTAGAATTTTGAATCCTGCTTAGCTCCATTATGTAAATTGGTGTGAGCTTGCTTGGTTCAGTAGCCCATCTTCTCCCTCTCTCTCCCTCTCTCTGTACATAGGAGTATATATATATTTTTATATATATATATACACTGCTAGGTGATGTATCTGTGTATGTGTCTTGATATCTAGAGATGCATAGACACAGATATATACATATAGATAATTTATTTTCAATTGCCAACATGTTTTTCTAATTTTCTTTATTATTTGGGAACTGTAGTGTTTTGCCTCCTCTGTTTCCTTTTCCTCCATGGCCTCCATGTTTGGGTGTTCTTCTACCATCTATTTTATCACAACTCTTCCCTTGGCTCAGCTGCTTGGTAGTTGGCACTTACACCATTGGAACTCTCTTAGGCCTGGATGGAAAGGTGCTGTTGGCCTCAGTGTAACAGCAACTGCATCTGTAAAGTGTACAGATATGGTTAAATGATGGTATCCAGAAAAGCACTTAAATTATTATAGCTCTTTGCTGTTTATGTAAGTTGCTCACTAAGCACTTGGCCAAAACCAGAGTTTTTGGGGAACTGGCCAGGTAAAAGCAAATGCCCATCTGAGTGATTTAAGTAATTTTATAGTTCATATCTGTAGAGAAAACACTTTGTAAAATGGACTGATATTTTGGGAAGGGAAACGAGATAAATTTTCTGTTTGGAACATTCTGGATACTATGACCCAGAACTTCTTCTCTTTATGTCTGCTATCCAGAGTCTGTTGCTGAGAATTTCTTCTCTAGGAGTTTTAAAAAGTCTGATGTTTTTCTTGATTATGACTGTAAGTATTTCCCTTTTAACTGACTAAATGGTTTTGAAGTCTTGTGTAAAGCTACTAAAGTATCACATCATAGGAACAATGATTTTTATAGCCTGTACGATCTCCACTGCATACTCCTATCTGTGAAGACATTATTACTTCATTGTTTCCCAATCCTGCTTTCATTATACAAAGTGGAATCCACTTTCTAAAAGGTTACTGGCTTTTGTGAACCAGAGCTTTAATTAACCACACAAAAGTTTTAGTAAACCAGGATTTTTTTCTCATTAAAGAATTATTAATCACTTATGCCTTGTTTTCCCCTCTGACTGCAAAAGTCCATTTTAATTATTTCACAGAATGAGTTCTTATAAATTAAGCCAGTGCATTTCTATGGTTGTGCCTCAGATGATTTCTTTGATTTTTGGTAGTGACAAGGAAAAAAAGCCCAAAAAGTGATACTCATCTCCTTAAGTTTTCTCTGTTGGCAAGCTGTTAGCTTCAATTGGTTGGTAGAGCCTGCCATGGGAAAATTCTAAATCAGTGAAGTGTTGCACACCCCATGGGTTACAGCTGTGAACTAAGTAGTTTCATATCTGCCACTTATTCTCCACAAACTCCCCATCTCAGAGTATCTGTCTTTAGACAGAATACGGCCAACAACAAAAAATTGAGCTCAGAAGATCACATAGCTAAATAGATCTAGCTGGAGTTGGGATGAAAAAAAAATAGTTTTTCTCTCCTTTTTGTCTCTGTGGAATGTAACTATTTGAGAAGTTAAATGAATTTATAGACAGAAATCTTCCTTCACTCTAGTAAAATTGTATAAGAGAGGATTAGCTGAACTACTAAGACAATATACTGGTATGTTCTCACAAGTCATTTTCTTCAAAAGACATACCAAGTAACGCATACATTCTTTATAGCATGGAATATTTTATGATCTTTTCAATGAGCAAAATTTGAGCACCAGCAAACAACATAATATTTCATGGTATTTCAGGACACAAAGGGGATTTGGAAGCATGGTTCGTGATTCATTTGGTCACCTGTAGCTCTCCAAATATGATCTACCCAAATGTCATGAACTGCTACCAGTGGAAAGAGACCTGTACTTCTGAGGGTGATTTTTTCATAATATGCATGATCTGAGTAAACCACAACAATCCTAACAAAAATGTTACATTTCTCTTTTCTAACTATAAAGGGAGCCCAAGGTGACTAATTTGAATGATGTGCACATTTTAGCTTTCTAAAATTACAGAATATATAAAAGTAGATCACATGAACCCCAGATGTGAAGCCCAAAGAAAGTGGAAGAGATTTAGATACATAAGTTTACACTTCCCATAAGTATTCTTTGAGTACATCTCTCAGTTGATTGGTCTTAAGTTTACTGGTAGCTGGTATTTTTTCTTCCTTGACTGTTTTCTCCTGTATGTTAAAGGAAGTTCAAATTTGCTTTTCGAAACTTAGACTTGTAAATTCTTCCCTAGAAATGATGAGGTAATAGGCATCTAGACAGTTCCCAAGACTGGACAACTGTCTTCTACTTTCAGGATAGCATCTCCAAAATAGATAGAAATTCCTTAGTAAATCAATTCCTTTCAGTGCTGGGGAAGAGGTGGTAGCATAGATGACCATCTCATTTTTCAGGTTTTCTGTCAGCTGATACTGGCATGATGTCACTGAGGGGTTTTTTGAAATTATTGTATAGCATTTTTTGGCTACACAAACAGAACAGAGTATTTTTTACTGCCTTCACCTACCCTTCACTCGTCCTATGCAGTTTCTCTTTCCTGATAGCAGAGATCCTGATGGAACTGAACCAGCCTTTTCTCAGCTGCTGTCTTGCTGCCCTGTATTCTTCTGAGAAAAAGCTAGCTAACTTCCTATCCATGTCTTAGCCATTTCACTGTCTTGTTTATCCTCACATTGCTGTGAAATAACATGAACATAATTAATTAAGCCTTTCCTTTGTCTTTGTTCATAGAGAGCACAAAAGAAAAGATGACAAAAAGTGACGGGGCAAAAGGGCTCTGGCTTGACTCCAGTTTGGGAATACCAATACAGGTGCACACAGGATGATATATAAGTACAAACTTAACCAGAGATAAAGATGTTTTATATAAAGTGCAAAAATACAAAAACTATCCTGAAAGAAATTAATTGGAACGTGACTTGCTGGAGGGTTAAATTCTGTGCATACACAAAGAATTTCTCCTTCTGTAACTGTGATTGCCTAAAAACTAGGTACCTAGTGTGTCCTGTTTGCTTCAGACTCCTCTTAACAACAAGGAAAAGAAACAAAGGTGTCCGCAGAGTAGTTCATTCTGTTCAGAGGTATGCAGGGATTGTCATCAGGATATTGCAGAAAATGAAGTAATGCAGTAGCACAACTTAAAGTTCAAAAGCAGAATATCATCTGTATGACATATTCACAGACAACAAAGTAAACATTTTCTTCTGGAATAAAAGTACACTCACATATATAAGGTTCATACATCTCTGTGAGGTATTAGTTCACAAAAACTGAATAATAAACTACAACCCAATCCTAAAGGTTTATCAAATTAAATGGAAAGCAAGTTGAAGTCCTTATTTCAAGACCAGTCTCTCAAATAATTAGTTAATAAGGTTTATATTAGTTTAAAGAATCCCTCACATCTGCTACTATTCTAACTCATTGTTCAGTATCAAGTAATCTACCACATTTTCAGAGATGGAAATACTGTTGCAATTTTTGAGAATTTGCTTGACCTTTAAGGTTGTTTTTTAGTCTCTGATTTTGCTTTTGATTACTGTGTACAGAACTATTACAATACAGAGAAGCAGCTCTAAAAGCATGTAAATGAAGTAATTTCTCATTTCAGTTCTCCTCTTTCCCTCCAAGAGAATGGTTCAGAGGAAGAAATTTCAAAAGAAAATAATCACCAGGCACTATGTAAAGCAGACATGCTTAATTCTGTTATTTATGTCACACTATCAATCACCAATTCCTCTCTAAAATTTAATTTTAAGGCTGTCTCTTATCTTTATATATTACCCATCTATCTTAAATATTGAATCATTATTTCATATGAATCCTCCTGTACATGCAAATGTTTGCAGGGTTCTGTTTAACTATCTCAGTGCAGAGATCTATTTTCAGTTCAGATCATTAAATGTTTGTGTTTTCTTGTCTCTTAGAGTCTCTCAAAATTCCAGGGAGGTTATTGACAAATACATGGAGGTTTAACTTTGTTATGGAAAAATCTCAATTAAATGGTTTGAAGTTGCATTTAAAACATCTTTGTGCAAATAGTGTCAACAGGAGACCAGTAATAATAATTTGGTGTCAGAAAATCTATAAAACACATTAAGCCAGTTTCAGTTCCACTTTTTTTTCTTAAGTCTTGTTACACTCAAAATTGAAATCACACAGACAAGATCAAAACTCCAGGAAAAAACTTACCTTGAAGGCTTTACTGGTAAGAACTTATAAACAAAAGGTTTAAGATTCAGCATCCAAACTAAGCTTTACTAGTTCTGTAAACACTATTGATTTCCCACATATTCCTCAGAAATATTTAATTCAAACTCTATTTGTCCTATGAAAATGAAGTGTCAGAGTTGATCCATATTTTCAGTTTACAATATTGAGGTCCATAGGTTAATACACTAAGCAAACTGCAGACTCTGGGGTTTTTATTCACTTCGTAGGCTATGGGAAAGACAAGCATTTAATTTTTTTCCATCACATGGTCTTGCAACAGAAGTATTTGTCCTGCATTGAATCTAAATATGTGGTTCTGCATTGCAGTAATATTCAATATCCTATTAAAGTTGCATTCTGTTTCTCAGATAAAAGCTTAGGCTGTGATATGTGAATTTTCATTTCACTGCTTAACTTCAGGATTATGAAATGATAGAAAAAAGTAAAACACCAATTTCTCTAACTTTTGTTTGGTTTTTTTCAGTTGTCATCATAGTAGGTTATAAAGAAATGCTCTTTTTTTTTTTTTTTGAGGGAAAGCTCAGAGAAAGATGAATATTTAAAGGTACATTTCCAAAATAAAAAATTATTTGTGATTTAATGTGATTAAATTTTATGGAACAATTCTTCTTTTATTTAGCTTAAAGCAAGATGTACATTATCCCACTTCCTGCTAAGATTCATTTATAAACTATTAAGGTTACATTTGCATTTCAATCAGGAAGAAAAGAGACAGTCATTGCATAGATCTTTCTCTAGACACTGATATATTATTTAATTACATATAGTTCATGATTTTGTACAGGATCTGCAGAGTTTTGATGGGAAACAAGAATAATTGCACAGTAGTTGTTCAATGGTTATATTTTTCTAAATCACATGTTACTGACTATTTAAATTTGCTGTATAAGCAGGTTAGCTGTGACACAAGCATTTGCACAGCTTTAACCTTCTTATGACCCATCAAGATATTGCCTAACAAGAAATATTTATTGTTTTCTGTGGTGATTGATGTAGATGGTTTGTTATTTTTTATTCATACTCATGATCATAAAACCTGATTACGGGATCTGTAAAGGTCATGCCCCAGCAAGTTAATTTGGTACCTATACGTCCTCTCATTCTTGACTATGGCACCCTGCGACAGAAAGTGATTACACTGAATTAAAAATATCTTCTTCAAAACAGGGCATTATTTATTAATTTAAATTTAATAGTGTGCAAAGTAGTGAATCAAACCAATAAAGGACCATGTGCATTTTTTTTCTCAACTAGCTCCATCAGCTTTCCAGACTTGCCTGTTCAGCGGTGGCTGAGGGAAATCATCTGTTTCAAACCCCGCCAGAAGGTATCATTGCCCTGTCTCATTATTTTCTGATTCACTATTATAGTGCATAGCCAACATCACCACCCTTTTCAAACCAGCATACTTAAGGGACAGGCATGTTTTGAGTCTAAATGTGAGTTGAGAAATACACTTTTTGGCAGACTTTGCATTGCCAGGCAGTCGGCAGTCAGCAGTAAATAGATTTACTAAAAAAATTCTTCCTTCTCCTGTGTGGAACTACTTTTACTTTGCTTCTACTTTATTTCCTGTAGAATTTCTTTCCTTGTCCTTGTCTTTTGATTTATCACCATGCACTTAGTCAGGGTAATACCTGATAGGTAAACTGAGGTTCAGACTTTATTTTTCAATTAATATCTATACGCATCTATTTTCTCCAAAAGAAGTTGATGGATGACAGTTAAGTTCATGTGATCACATAAGAGGTATAAAAGGATAATGAAAAACTTGTTCTAGGAGTATGATGAGTCAGTGTTTCCTATCAAAGAAACTTTGTAATGATCTGCAGTTCAGCAAAAGTATTTTATATTGTCTTTTAGACTCACAAAGGGCTTTTCCATTTCCTTCAAAATATTTTTCTTGATTTTTGGGCCAATCCAAACTACCACAAATGAAGGGAGGATGCAAATCGGTGTTACAGAGTGTTTGTAAAATAAGAACATATAAAGACAAAGCTAGGAATGTACACAGAAAGGAGGTAATGAACACAAAGGTTATCAACAGCCATTACGAAAACTGCTGTGTTTTTTGCAGGAGGGGCATGGCTGAAATGGGACTGTAAAATGCTCTTTGGAAGTGAGACAGGACAAAATGTAATGGGTTTCAGGATCCACCCTTTTAGGAGTTCAGTTATTTGAGGTGAGGCATGACCATGGGATACAAAAAATTTTTCAGCTTCAGACTCCAAGAGCAGATCTTAAACATACATAGGGCCAACTCTATTAAGTTAGGTGATCTGAAAAATTGGAAGAAAGAATTGAAAATCAATCTTCCTATTCATGCACAGGGAAGGGAATGTGAAGAAGCAAAGGAGGGACAGTATGGAAAATTGTTTCTAGATTAAACTGGTGAACAGTACCGGCAGTGCCTTTTGACCAAGACGCAAAGGACAAAGCAGACCTGACAAGTGTCCTGGGAGGAGAAAATTAAAGTAAGAAATCTAGTTTTGTGGTCAGAAGGAACATGTTAGTGACAGAGCTTACTTATGTAAGAGAGCAACCTGAAAGTAATCCTTTATATTGTATCTGATGTATGGCTTCCCATGCAAAGGAGCCCTCAGAAATTAACATTCTTACTAGACTTCCTCCAAACTAGATATTTTCTTTAACAGATAGAGATGCAATAGAACAGCAGAATTTCCAAAGTACATGTCCTTTACCTAAAAGCAAGACTTCTGTCCTTCTATGCTTAATGACAAAAATGTTGCCTGACTATGCCTACAATTTTTTTTTTTTTTTTTAAGAGAGCCCACTTTGGCTAAAGAGCAATTTCTAGGAAGATCTGCCAGCATTATTTTTTCTGGTTTTGTTTGCTTGGGGTCTTTTTTATATGAAAGAGAGCATTAGCACATAGTGCACTAGCATGTAAATCCAAAGCTTACACTCCTTGTACGCAAGTGTTGATGTTTCAATTAGCAATAAACCACAAACTGTTGCCATAGACTGCAACCATCCGATGGACTATTAAAAAGAAGAAATGAACATCTTATAGATATATAGAACTTCCTAAAGAATAATTTCCTGATGCAGAAATGCTTAGAGTTTCAAGTCTACCTCGTTCACTTACTTTTTTGTAAATAGATAAAGTAAGCAAATGAGATAGTAACAATGTAATAGGAAATGCAATATCAGATGTGACCCTTAAGATCTGAGAATACAGGCAGAAGTCAGGTAGTGCTCAGACTGGAAGCTAATGGGACAAATGTATTCCAGAGGTAAATGTTACTGAATAGACTTCATCTCTTCTTATAATAAAATGACACTTTGTGAATACCAGGTATAAATGACATGGTGTTATGGTCACTGTCTCCTACAGAAGCAGGTTGAAAGTATTTACATGGATACACTTCTTCGAATCTGTTGGAATTCATGATCTGAATTTCATCTCGAAGTATTCAGAGAAGCAGTTGATTATTAGGGTTTCAGCTTCAGAGTAAACATAAGTAAACATAATGCTAATTGTTAACATCTTAAAGCCTAAGAAAAAATTGTCCAGATCAGCTGTAAACTCTCAGTGGAGGTTAGAAAAAACTTCTGTTAGGAATAATATAGGTACATTTCTCTGTGCCTTCATCCAAGGATGAACTAGATGAGTTTTCAAGTGCTTTGCAAATTCTGTGGCTTTAGAAAACATTCTTCTGATGGACCGATATAGAAAAGAGAAAGCAAGATAAAATCCAGTTCAAATTAAAAAGGCACAAAAAAGGCTAGAAACATTATCTAAGTTATGTCTCAAGAAATAAATACCACAAAGAAAAGATCAAAGCAAACCAATACCTTTTTCTATTTCATCTGTGTCTTCCTTATTTTTCTTTATCTTGTCACATCAGTAGATATCCCATTATGTTGTTGCAATACTTCTGTAAGTGCACAACTTTGCTGTATTTCCCTTCTACTTTTATCAAAAGTATTTTAACACAGGAACTGTGTACTCTTTTTTGCCTCTAAAATACATCTTCAAAAATAAGCAAGCCATTATATTTTAATATTTTTCTCAGGAAAAAAAAATTAAGAAGCTGTTGATTCGAAGTTGAACATCTTCTGTGATGGCTCACCTAATCTAATTTGTTTAATATGGTGCAGGACTGAGCCAGTATAGTCATAATTCAGCATGATGTGGAAGGCTTTTTATGATCTTCCCTCAAGGTTAGTCAATAAGCTAACTGAAGCAGTATATAGGCAGCCATAGGAAAAAGAAGTAAGTTTCATAACTGGTAAATATATTTACTTTCTGTAAAATCTAAGCTTCATTTATTATGTTTGCATAGAACCATTTCAGACAAAGTGAGGCCATCAAGTCAGTGGAGTGCTTGTCAAAAAATAAAGATTTATTGCTAGTTACTCGAAGACACCTGGTCTTGTCAGAAGTCTTGAAGTTTGTAATATCAATGTTAATTGAAGTATTTTAGCTTTATTCCATTTCTTCACCATTTGTTAAGTTGCTCACATTGCAGATGTTCCTTAACTGTAATCAAGCAAAACCAATATGACTTCAATCTCTTCAACCATTACTTCTTTGTGCAGCATAATTTATATTTTGAATGTGTTGATATCCATGCCTCTGCCACGTCCCCAGCCTTGAATGATTACCTGAAGGTTCAGTCCTTTAATCCATGAATTGTGAATCAGGAAGAAAACACTATAGGATTATATAAATAAATTCATGTAACAAAGAAATAAAGGAATAAAATCTATTTTTTCTTTTCAGTTCAGCTTCTACTTAAATAAAACAAGACTATAAAATAAATTATTAAAATAAAAAATAAAAAGGGAAATTGGCAAAATGTTTGGGACAATAACAATGGAACCTAGTTTTTAATATCCAACAGTCAGATTTTTGTTTTGTCTGCGAAGCTGAACTGCATGCAAATCTTCAATAATAGCCACCTTCAAAAGACAGATCTTCATTTATGCATCTGCAGTAACAATACAATAACTGTGTTCTGGAGTTCTTTTAACAATAGCTTCATTCAGTGATCCGTGTGTTTTTTCTAATTAATTATTTAAATATTCTGTCAGGTGCTGCAGTTAAGTCTTAATCATTTTGTAAATGGAGGAATAGAAAGAGAATTTAAGTGACACCATCACATTAGAATGCATTAGTGGTATGATCACAGAGGGGAAAGTCATGGGTGTATGCCCAGGCAGGTTTTGTGACATCAGTGCCTGTAACAATGAATTCTGGAGGAACTTTTTACGTCCGTCATTCAAATATGTTGGATTCATCTAATGCCAGCTGAGGAAACATAATACAACCTTGCTTAATGTCTCAAAAAATAAGTTCTTATGACATTACAGAATTATGTATGTATTGACACTGATTTAAGCCTGTGCTGGGATCTAAGACCTGTCTGATTCTTTTAAACTGGCACAATTCATTTCAAGAGAAAAAGAATAACGATCGAAAATATTACACAACATATGATATACAGAAGCACTGCTGGGTCAAGTTCCCTACTCTGTTGTTCTAGAGTTATGTTTCATCTTTAAACCTCAGTTTTCTGAAGTCAGAGTCTTCTTATGAATCATAAACCTTCCCAGTTCAGAAGAAGTTGTATCATTAAATGTATTGGCAGAACTACCTATTAATTTTATGCATACCAGTGTGTCAGTTAAGACTATCAAACCAATTTGATTCCAAATACCTCTCAGTGAAAGAGAGGCACAGTCTCTATCCCATAAGTCTGCAGTCTAACTAAATAAAGCAAACAAAGGACTATGGAGAAAATATGGCTGAAGATTAAAAGATTTTCTCAGGTTCATGAAATAAGGTAGTGGCAGTAAGAAAAAGACACTAAGCTTTGTGTTTCCAGTCTCCTGAGCATCTCACCTGTTTTCTAAATAGTTCTTCCATTTCTTTTCAAATTTCAGCAGGAGATTATAATTTATATTCAGATCTGGTATATGTAAGTAGAATATTACTGATTTGTAAATAAGCTGAGATGGGAATTCCCCTGGTGAGTTACACTTTAGTACAAAGCAAGATATAAAAAAATGCAACACTTCAAAAAACTTGATTGGAACAATATTCTCACAATATCTTTTGTTTCTTCTGAGATGCTCATACAGCTGTCAGAACCTGTAATGTTAATGAGCAATGCAAACAAAAGAGAGCTATAATTGTGTTTGCCCCAAATAACGGTAAAAGATCAATATCACATCCTGCTTGAATGCTGCAGTATCTAACACCACAACCACTGCTGAAGGAGAGGTGTTATCTTCAGAATTATCATTGTTCTCCTCGTGAAATAGGAGGTAAAAAACAAGTCTGTAAGAAGAAAAATGCTTAATTAAGTGAAAGAAAAATCTTGTGAACAGCAAAATTCTCAACTCACAAAAGAATGAAAGTATATCCAGCATTTTGCTCCATAAAACTCATGAAAGCCATTATTAGGGGTTTAGAAATACAAAACCAGATTCAGCCTTTAAATTAGAAAGCACTTACACCAAGACTACTTTTGTAAGGAAGGAAAATTTGTCAAAAATATGTAATCTCTGTTGTTGTGTTCAGCTTTTCCATCAGTCTTTTACATATCTCCATACCATCAACACTGAGAAACAACCATCCTCACTTTTATGAATATGTTGCGAAGTTATAAAAAATATTAGATCCCTTTGCACTACATAAATGGTACAAAGAAGCAATTGGCAATGTATGATGTTATGGTAATGTGGTGACCCTACAGAAACCAAACCCAAAACATCACATAATTATGCCATGACATTATTATGTTGTCTTCATTACTGTCTTTGATTACAGCCTGGTTGGTCCTTTGCCTCTTTCATTTGCAGTAAAACACTAGGGTGAAGGAGAAACATTTCCTATTAATCCACACATTTATGTATTAGTTGGAAATATGTGGGTCATGGGACAGAAGTCACAAAGGCTAGGAAAAGTATTTCTGCCTTCTGTGTGCCTGAGGAAGAGAGGAATGGATTCCCTGAGTCTCAGAGCTGCCCCAGACTCCATCCTCCAAAACAAGGAATGTTCCATTCCAGTTGCTGTTTTCTTTGGACTTTAATGAAAATTTGCATTTTAATGTGTTTACCTGGCCAAGTTTAGAACATTCTGTCCAGGGATGAGTCCCAAGACTCCCTTGCAGTCCCATCAGTAAGCTAGGTAGCAGGCAGTAATAAGGAAAAAAAAATCCACACTTCTACCTGTTCTTCCCAAAATGCTATTCACTACTTGTCCAACACTTGAAAGCATGGGAAAGCTTTATGTTGTTGTGACATTTCAATGCATTTTTAAGAGGAAAAATTTCATATTCATTACCCACCAGAAAAAGCTTAGAAAATTAGAGGTCTTATCTTGAAATATTGAGCATGATTTCCTAGTCTTGCAGTAGTATGCTGACCCCTCAAAAGAAGACTGAGGATATCAGCATTGGGGGGTGAACAGGTTTGTGGTAATGACAATTCTGTCTCTGAAACTTCTTCTGCAGGTCTGCTAAGGTTTTCTTCCCAAGGGAAACTTCTCCGTTTCCCAGCAGAGATTTTATAAACAATATCTGAAAACTGTATTTCGTTCTCAAAACAGCAGGTGGTATTTTTCTACCCTGTTTTCACAATAGAAATACTGTTTGTCTCACTTAATCAATGGTAATAGAGAGCTGTTATTGTCAACTAACCAATCATTTTAGTATTAGCGAAACACATTATAAAAGTGTGTTCCATTTGTATTGAACATGAGCAATAAGCCATAAGCCTTCTGACATCACGGAGCCTTCTCAATAAAGCCTTCTGAACCTTCTGTACTGGAGCCTATGTCTCTGCCCATGGGCAACAGCGACACGTTTATCAAGCAATGACATTTAAATAATGTGTGAAGGAAGTTATAGTCTAGGTTTATGCAAAAGCCTTCCTCTTTTCTCCAAATCTTTTGATCCTTTTTCCAGTCAGTATTGAGGTTGCTTTCTAAAAATAATCTAAAACTCTATGTTGTTGGTTTATTAGCTATTTTATGGTAAGCTTGCTTATATTGTCAGTTTCATAATGTTATATGGCATTTGATTTTCTCAGACCCAAGAAATAGAAAACTATTTCTTACATGTATGATTCCCATGTTTCCTATATTTTCTCATTTTTAATACCTTAACCTCCTTTTATCCTTTTATTCCGTTTACTTCCTGCTTGTTTTCTCTTCTTTTGTCTTCTAAATCTATTTTCTTATATGTCAGTCCCTTGAATCTGTTACTCTTCCTATCTGAAGTCAAAACCAGCAGGATTCCTCCTTCTTCATCCCACTCATTTCTGATTTTGACCTTATGTTTAATTCAAAATATATTGAGTCTTTCATGAGCAGATATGAGATTCAGTCTGGGTTAGTCAACACACATCTAGATCACAGATGCTGCAAATAACAATGTGAGCAAGGCTCCAGGTCATGCACCCTCACAGTGTGCTACTGAATTGAGGTTCTGTGATGCTGATGTGAGATCAGTTAAAAGTGCTAATAAACCCTGAGTTCTACAGCAAATAGTGCTTTTCTCCTTGTATAATCCTGGTGTCCCCAGCACACCCCCCCACCCAGTCCCCAAACATTTAGACACACGGAAGAAATTCAGTAGTTGGAGATGCTCCTGTTGCACTCTCTTGACCTTGGCTAGAGCCCTAAGAACAAACATGGACATAGAAATTTGGGGTGTGAGAGAAAGGCATCACAAACTAAGTCCTAGAGATTGTCACCACTGCTTGAAAGAATTCAAAGGATTTATCAGGTGGGCCCAAATATGTCTCCAGGGATGCCTTTTTCTGGAGCTGAGGCTTTTTACTCAGGGCACAGGAGTCCTCTTCTAAACTCAAGCCTGCAAAAATTCTTTCTGAGAGTTCAATCTTTTAAGGCATACCAAGCAGGAGCAGCATTTCCCAAATTTTATGTGAACAGGTCATCTGTGAGAGGCCAGTGTTAAAATCCACCTAAGTGACTGAAGGCAGTGTCTTTACCTGAGGAAGTAAACAAGAGTGGACAGGATAGTACTTTCTACCCTGACTACTGAAGTTGGAACACTCAAGAGAAATAAAGAGTTTGGATAAAAAAGATAAACATTAGTAATTATATACCCCCAGCAGTGAGAGTGGTTATCTGCAAATAGGCAGATGGGAGTTCCAGCCCTGTTCTTACTACATTCTTTATTTTAATGCCGAGAACCCATGCTAAAACATACAGAAACACCCCTAAAGTAAGAACCAGAGTACCAGCCTCCCAGCAGATGGGAAAGCCATAATCTTTCCATGCCATCTCTCTGATCTTGAGTAATTTGTAGCATAACACCATCACTTCTAGGCAGAAAAAATTTTCCACTATCTACTTCCTCCAAACATTTTATTTGGGATATCCTCCCAGAAAATCAGATATGAGTTTCAAATACTTCAGGCAGAAGGAGGGCACAAGTCTGGCTTGCCCTTAGTAAATGGAATTAACTCCTTTTCTGAACAACAACCACAAGTGCTTTTTTTCATATCACTGTGCCACCCACTTAACATGTTTTAAGAACACCTCGGTATAAAATAATATACACCAGATAAAATTTAATCAGAGATTGAGGCAGAAAAAATTCCTTATTCTTTGTTCCCTCATGAAATTAAATGGCAGAAGGTGGCAAGCTGCTGAACATGACATACTCCTCCAAATGCAGAACAGCAGAGCATCTTGAAAACCCAGATTTGAGTAGTGATGTAAATGCAACTGAGCAGCAGGTAGATTACATTTCATAATTTTAATCCTAAATTGTGCCTGACTCTTTCTGTAGACAAACAAGTCTCTCAATACAGCTGTCTGTAACTCAATATATTAAATACACATATTTCTTGTAAGAAGTGAAGCTGGATAAATATACTCTTTGGCCATAGCTGGGTGCCAAGAGATTAAAATTGGCACTTTCCACAGGAATACATGCATTCCTTCAGAGCCATTGACAGAAAGCAGCAGGCATCAGGACTATCCCGGTTGTTGCCCTGGCAGGCAGGTGGCTTGCTTGGCTGACCAGCTCCCAGTCTGTCCCTCTGGGCAGCCAGGGAGACAACCAATGTGTTAGCTTGCCAGCTTCTTGGCTGTCTGAGTGGCAGATGGGCTTGCAAGCTGCCTGGCTGGCTGCCTGCCTGCCTAGCCCTACTCCTGCCTGATGGCTGATTTACCTGCTGCCCAGCTCCCCAGAAGCCTGGCAGGCTGCCTGCCCAGTTTGCCTGATCATGGGTGAGCTTATGGGCCCAAAATAGTTTGTTCTGCAAAGCAGGAGACTGCAGTGTTGGTGTTTTGTTCTCATCCAATCTGGAATGTCCCATGAAGCAGAAATTCCCATCCCAGCAAGCTTTAGTAATCAGTTTACAACATTTATCCATGTATTCTGTACATGGCAATTTAGACTTCTTAAGACTGAAGAAACACCTCACTGGAAATGCTTGCATAATATGTGCCTGACTTGTTTCAACTTCTCACATTGCTTTGTATAGGTTTTCTCTCGCAAAGTCAGAAAAGATTTTTAGACAGGCTTGTAATGTCATATTAATCATTGGCTCTACTTCTGCTGAATTAAGCTACAGCCCAAATCATAAAGTACTAATACATTGTAATATAGACTTATGAAAAATCATAATGATGATAGTATGTGGCCAATATATGTGCCAAGTAGATTGGACCTTTTCTGACTGACAAAATGTAAAATATAAATTTCTATTTGTCATAAAGATGGCAGGAGTCTGCTTTTTCTCAAAATACCTTACCTTTAATATTCCAATTTCATTTTAATCACACTGTCCTAAAGATTTCACTCTGCTTAAATAATGAAAAAAGGTGTTATAAAAATTGCATGAAATCAGCTTGCCCCAGGACAGGTTCTGTTGGATGTAATTACATATGCTTCAACAACTGGAGCAATGTGTTGTGAGAAAGGCTTTTAAGGTGATGGAAGTTAATTGTACAGGTTTTAAGGTAAAAAGGGAGTGGAGAACAATGACCAGCACACTGAGAAGAAGCTGTTCGATTTCTTAAAGCTCAAGAGAATAAAAACGTTATTAAATTATAAATGGACAAAAAAGAGTGGTAAACAGGTTATACACTTTATCATATAGGGGAAATAAAAGCAGAGTCTGACCTGGTGGAAAGTATTGTACTCTGAGAAAGACTGTCAGATACAAAGTTCTTTATGACATACCTACATATAAAAAGGACAGTTGCCTATAAAGAAGGCTGTGATATTTCCCTTGTGACATTGCCTTAGAAGGCAGTACAATAAGAAATACAATTTTTTTTTTTTCTGCAGTACTGGTAATGACAATATATCAGAATTGAAGTCTGAGGCTAAGGAAAACATTTAGACTTCTTTTTCCCAGCTGGAACACACAAAATTTTTTTAAAGGACTCTCTGGGGGGGCATTTCTCGAACTGTGAACTTGCTTTCCTAAGATGTGTCAGATAGTCACAAAGAAGAAAAAGGGACTGTGCACACTTGTAAGTGGTTTATTAAAATTAATAAATAAATATATCAAAGACCCTATAAATGTTCTCATCACCTTATATTGTGCATATGATATAGCAGCTCTTTAAAACATAGAATATTTGGTGTATAATTAATTCTGTTCTAGTTCCTGATAAATAAAAATTTCACTTCATATTGACTTCCAGACATTTAGGTATCAGGTCTCCAATTATTCAGGAGTCACTAGAAGCACAGTAAGTTGTTTCATTAAGCATGATTTCTTGAGTTACAGCCCTTGTTCAAGAATATTGCTACCAGTACGTTAATTGCTCCTAATAAATTAATTATATTGCATTGAAATACTTAATAAAATAGAGGCACACTCAAGGAGTGAAGGATTATTGTTGAATTTTAATGTTAGATTCAAATACATCAACTTTACAACGTAGTCTTTCCTGCTCTATGGCCACTTGATTTTGATGAGCTGGAAGCATGCATAAGTCCTACAGACTGCTTAAAAAGACACCAACATTTCAAATGAGAGAAGGCAAAGAACAATATGCCTTTCACCCACAAATCTAGCTGACAGTACTCTGAAAATCTTTAATTTCTTTCTTACGAAAGGTTCTTAATTCTTAGCTCTTCTCCTCAGGGACCTCTGGCTTCTCTCTGACTTGATTTTTTTTTTTTCAGATCTAGTCTGTTCCTTCTTTTAGTTTAAGTTTTTTGCTGTTTCTCATTACTGGTATTGCTGTAAATAAATCTCATAATCTGATTTCCTCATTAAGGTACACAGTGTGTATTGGTCTAGTCCCTAAGAGCTTCTGGAGGAGAGTTAAGGTATTAATGCCCAAATCCTGAAATAAAGTGCTCCTACACAGGGCCAGCAGCCTGCCTTTAGTCAGGCCAGAATGTCACAGCTGAGGTGAGACAAAAGCCTGAGTCCTATGGCTGGTGGGCACTGGAAAGGAAGTCTTTTTTACAATACTGAATTTTGGCTCTGAAATTTTTCTTATGTCATCTTTTAGGAATATGAAGTCACTTAAAGATGCTTCGCCAAATAAATGACTGGGGGACGTGTTTCAAAGATGGGCTTCTTCTACTCCTTTCATACCCTGAAATTCTTTCCATGTGACTGAATGCCTAATGATTTTTTTTCATTTGTTTAAATTATAGTTCCTCTCCCATCCTTGTCTTGTCAAGACAAGCAATTTGTACTCCAAAAGTTCCTATATACTGTATGCTATCAAAGTCAATAAAATACCAAAAAGTTGAAAATTTAGTATATCCAGTATCTGAGGCTAAAAGGGCTAAAAATAGGTTTATATTTTTGCTAGAGCTTGAAATCAAGTAGGTAGAACAACTTCTAAAGAATAAAGGATCCAGTCTTAGAAAGACTACTTCCTTTTTATTAGAATTAACAACTATGTGGAGTTCTGCTGCCTATGGATTCAGTTTTGAAAAAACTCTTATAGAAATGTTTTATTCCTGAACTCAACCTAGATGTAAATAACATCCTGGAAAACATCCTCTCCAAGTATATGAAAGATAAAAACATCTATCTGTTTGGTGCCTCTGCAAACTACCTTACAGGTTCACAAGGTACTCATGAGTTTTGTATTTTTCAAGTTTTTTTCTTTATTTTGGAGACTGTTCATGTTAAAATGGAGACTACTTGGGTGAAAAGCTGCAATTCCAACTGTGGCAAAGTGGTAAGGAAGAAGGGCTGATTATAGCAGGGATACAGCAATCATACCTAGAGATCTTGATTAAGTTATGCCTCAGTAAAGTGGATTCATGGCCACAATTTCTGAGCCACTTTTTCAGTATTTATGAGTGTGTTTTTATGTAACATGTCCAGCTAGCTGATTTGCATCTTCCTCATGACTGTCGTATCAGTTCACTGGCTTATTTTTCTGATATTAAGAGAATACCCTCCCCTAAAGAAACACAATTTTTCATGAACCTTTGGGTACCATAATAATTGACTGGTTCACTGACTCTACTCTTTGCTTGTTGACTTTTAGTTGCACCACAGGAAGCAATATGGGAATAGAAAGGTCACTAAAAAATTAAAAAATAACAGTTAGAAGTTCTAACAAAATACATTTCATGAATTGTTGATGCTTATTATGACAGCACAGTAAGTCTCACTTATGTAACTTACTATGTTGGTGTGAGGCTATGCAAAAACACAAGGACACAGTGATGTTTTCTCTCTTTACTGAATGAAAGGCAAAAATGACCACACTACCCTTTGGGCAAAATATCCCTAATAAGCACAAAGTTGGCATTAAAATATGACAGAATGACAGGCACAATGAAAAAGAAAACTTGAATCATTCTTACCACATGAGACATGTTGAAGGTAATGTATGAATAATCCAGAGAATGTTATGCTAGATAAAACAAGTTAATTCATCTTTGTCAGTTTATGTCTAAAGGCATATTGATTCAGCTCAACCTTTTAGAAGTTGGTATTTGTATCCATTGGAAACCTACTACATCAGTTGGGTCCATTAAAGGCACAGAGATTATCAGTAATTTTTTGAATACACAAACACTTTTTTACTTATGAAGATGATTCAGTACATGACTTATGTTTGTTACAGAAAACGTTCATTAATATTTTGTTAGATGTTTTCCATATTTTAACCTAAATTTTTGAAAAATATTTACTTATCAGAACTTCCAATGTTTTACCTTTGTTTTGGTTTGTTTTGAAATGCATCTGTAGTAACTGCAAACTTTTAGCTTGGTAGCCTTTTCTTTTAAACTAGAGAAAATAATGCATGTGGAAATCTCATGAGCAAGCTATCTCCAAAATGTAACATACTGTTACGTACACCTTTATAACATTGTGCTATCAATTTTATTTCAATTTAGTGGCAGATGTTCAGATGTTCTATTTACTGAGATAAGCAACACAGAGAAAATGAAGGTACAGAGAGTGTGCCCAGCCTGTGGATAGTCTCAGTAACCAGAACCCACTTCTGAAAGCCCATACTAGTTTAATCTAGACTGTAAGCAAAACACAATGTCCAATCATACCAAATAGTTGCTGTTTCTCCACAAGCCTGTGTGGAAACACATTGTTGTCCAGTTAGCTGGCAAAGAATCATCACAGTACATCTTCAGTTACATATCTAGCTGAGAAATACAGCTATAAATAAATAAAATCTCTCCTAATTCAGACAAAAAGGGTTTACTTGTAGCATAAGGAAAAGCAAGGAAACAAGAAAAAAGGGTAGCTAAGCGGTAAAGTCACATATATGCTCTTGTTAGTGATAACATTTTTATTTATGGTGGACACTGAAATCTTACTGAAACATCATGTCCCTTCTTCTTTAAAAAATAAAAAGTATGATAAAGTGTTCATATTTTGACTGACCATGAGTAAATTTCTTCAGCCAGTAATTTAGTTACTTTATGACCTAAAAAACACTAGAGGCATTTCAAAGCCGTTAAGCTGTTCTTCGTCTCTCTCCCTCAGTCTCAATTTATACTGAAGGAATTTATGTCACCTGGAACAGCTTTGATGGGGAAGACTGACCAAGTATCACCTGATGGTTTGCTGTCCCAGATTGTGCTAACATTTTTGCATATTCTTTATGACACTCAGCAAGAAATAGATCATATGAAGTTCAGTATCCCAGTGTTAAAGAAAAAAAATTAAATTTTGTTTTTGCTAAACAAGGAAATGTTAATTTGTCCCAATAGTATTAAAAAAATAATCTTTTGTTTCAAACATCTCCAACATATTTATCATATGCAAAAGGGTGACCTTTTTATTTCTCCCTTGATGCAGAAAATAAAAAAAGGCATATTAGAAAAACAACACCCTTTTGAGAAGTTTACCTCCACATAATTTTTCTTCACTTTGAACAAATTATCTTTGCTCTACCTCCTTTATACCTACCTATATCTTACTAGATCAGCAAGTTGCAATAAAGCAAAATTAAACCAGACAAGGTTTTCTTACTTCTCTTTGTCTCATGGCAATGCAGAAAAACCCTAAAGCCTGTACTCTGCATACATTTTATTTAAACCTTCCTCTATTCTCATTGTTTCATTCTAGCATGGGGATAAATAGTGCTACTCCTTAATATGGGTTTCTATCCATTTTGTAGCTAACATTAAATACAACATATAACACTTCTCTTTCGTGGTTTCAGGTTTTCTTCCTCCCTTCTTCAGTCCTTAGTAAAACCCATGCTCAGAAAGTAATAAATAGATTACTAAATAGTTTTGACCAGGTCTTTCAGAAACCTCTTTCCTAGCTTCTCTTGTTACAAAAGACCTTTCCAGTTTAAAGAATACCAGAAAATTTCTATTCTTTTGACCATGTTCCTGTAGTGTAAGAGCTGTTGAGAAGTCAAGAATATACACCTGGAAAGCATCCACTGAATAAAACTAGTCAAAACATCAGTGTCTGCAGTTTAAGCAGAAGCCCTATCCTAGCCCTGAGAAGCTGTACAAGTTGAAACCAACACCATTAGCTTTCACAGCATCAGCACTTTGTGGCAACTACCTCTTTCACAGCTGTCAGTACTGTCAATAAATACAGAATGAGTTTTTAAAACGATTGGGGGGAAGAATTAGCAGTAGGTGGATCTTTAGAAGTTAAAGTTGTCCCAGCTCTAAAAAATAAAGAAATTCTGAAAATTTGACAAAGCCCTTAAAGCATTTTAGAACTATTACATCAAAGGCATATCTACCTAGATGTAAGCCAATTGCTGTCTTCAATATGTGCTTTTCAATTCACATAAAGATTTTCTCTCATTTTTTAAAGGAAGCAGCCTGTACATTTGCATCACCTCCCCTTATGCTCTGGGCCTCAACTCTTCATTTCTGTGTCCATAGTTTCTAACCAGCCATAGTTTGGAAGCCATATCAGCCCCTAAGAAAGAAAATAATGGCTAAGTCTTACAATGTCTATGTGGCAAACCATCTATGTGTTTTTGGATTTCCATGGCCTGACTTAGTTTAGAACAGTTGGACTTTGTGCAGCATGAGGAAGGATTGAGGATGCTCTGGTGCTTCTGTAGGCAGTGTTGGTGTGGGGCAGGTACAGACTGTGCTCCCTGTCACAAGGGAAAAGGGGAAGTGCTGCTGCATTCAGGCTCCAGCACTATTCATTTTGGCAGTAAGGATGGTTTTCACCTGTGGAAACTCCTCTATTTGCATTTATCTTCAATACAGTTTAGATAACCTTCACAAACTATTGAAAGTAGGTGTAAATCCCTGAGTGTTGTGGCATAAGAATGATTGATAATCATTAAATTATGCTATTTGAAACAGTCTCGGCAGCAAAAGCCTCCTTGCAATCAGCACAGTAGAAATACCTTCCTCTGAAATTAGAATCCTTAAATGCAGGATATAAAAATCAGTGTCAAGCAACTATTAATATGGAATTTTATATCACTGAGCCTCTCAGAACCTGCTCTGCTGCACCAGTGAAATCAGGAATTTCTGATGAGGAAAGACAAAGTTATGAAACAGAGAGTGCTTGGTCTTGGGTTATACTGATCTTCAGTAGCATCAGGTAGTTCTCATCAGACCTTTCAGTTTTCAGGCTGCAGCCTGAGAGTATGTCAGAAGTTGCTTATTGGTTACAATCAATTCACTGCTTCTAAGTTTTTCCCAGGACCAAAGATTTAATCCGTAACCCAAAGAATCTCATTTTGATGGCAAAATAGAATCCTGTGTGATGGTGCTAGAGTACTAATACATTTGTCTACACATATCCACATCAGTCTGGAAAATAAATATTGTTTGACGACATCAGGGTTTTTTGTAGATAATATTGGCCTTTCAATTTCACCTTTTTATTTCCTTATGTTCCTGAAATTATCAATGACATACCAAAAGGGTGTATCATTTCTTATTAGTAGAAAAGCAACAAGAGAGTGTAATTTATATCAGTAGCTTGGATAATTTTCCATTCAAGTAGGAGCAGCTTACAACAGTGAACTAATTTTCGCAGTATGGACTGCAGATGAGTGATAACCAAGCAAGGAATTAGTTATAAAGGCAGGTAAGCTATGTTTCCATGCAAAGCTTAGTCACTCAAAGATATCACTGCAACCCAAACAGAGGTCTCCCCTTCTCCACATGTATTTTAGCTCCATTTTCACAGTTCCTCTCCTCCTTTTCACAAGCACCAGGACTCAGTAAAGCTTTCCTGAAGCTCATTCAATTCAGAGTGCAGAAAAAACCTTCATTTTTGTTTCTCTGTTTGGCTTTTCTGTACTGTCCTTTTGCAAGGTAAGTGGATTGGATTAGCTCACAGTGAAGTCCAAAACTGATGCAAAGTATGCAGCAGCAGCATGTGGTCAGAAGCAGGAAGGAAAAATGAGGAAAGAGAGAGAGTGGAGTGCCATCATCATACGTTGGCTGGGATGAGCAGAGGGATCTATTCACGCTGCCCCAGGGAACCTTCTCATTAAAGTTGTGTAGAAGCCATGTAAGGCATACAAAATGGAAACTGAACACTGCTCCTTATCAAAACCTCCATTGCACTATCCCAAAAAGAGGGAGAAAAGGCTAGATTAAGGTGGGAGGGTAAAAAGTCCTACTTACAGCAATTTTACACAGGTGAGCAGAATCAGGACAGGATAATTTTTGCTGCCTGATTTAAAGTGTGCTAAATAATACAAAGTATATGATATGATGGGCCAGATCATTGTAGAATGCAATGTCATATGATGTCACCAAATAGAAATCAGCACAGAGGGATTTCATCTCAATTTGTACCCCTGCAAGATTCAATTTCCTACAAGTTAATGAAGAGATAGCTGCCATGTTTGGAAAAATTTAAATAATTTTAAATATTTCAGCTTATGTTCTCCTACCAGAAAGGAAATCACACAGGTCAGACAACAGAATTTTTGGGTTTTTTTAAAGGCCTTATCCAAAAAAAGAAAAATAAGTAAATATTTTTATTTTTAAAAAGTAGTGAGTTTATACTTAAATGTTGTACAAACATATATTTGTTTTGTGAAATGTAGCTCTTGGGTCTTAAAATATATTGAAAAAACATTTTTTTCCCAGCACAAAGTTCCCTCATTTAGTGCCTTATTTGCAGTATTAGACTTAAATTAGTCTTGTTTATGCACTTTAATTTTGTTCACCCTCTAAAGCAGTGAGTTTGTTGGCACTGAATTTCCATACAAATATGAAAAACATCAAAGTGTGCTCAAGCAACTTTTGTAGAGCATATGCTGTTTTAATTATTCTTTTCCTGTGCCAGGAGCTCACCACATTCACACCACAGTATGAATGTATGTTTTTAGTACCAGTCAATGGAGACATATCCACCTTTAAGGTAAAGAAGCTCTTCATTCCTATTCAATTTGCTCATGAAACTCCAGGGAGTGGGAAGGGGGAGTTTCTCAGTCCTGCTTGTCCTGCCAGGAAAAGAGCATGAGCTGCTATTGAAGTACTCAAGCCTAATCCAGATACTGGATGTTCCATGGTGAATCCTGAGAAAATACTGCTGTCTCTTCCATGTACTGCTATCATTGGAACACACCTCTTCACAAAGCCTGTGATCTGTGGCCTTTCTAGGACCCTGCTGAACTCTCTCATGCTTTAGACACTTAGGTGATGCCTTAGGATTTTAGCTTTTATATTTTTCAAATCCTGTACTGCATTAGTGTATAACTCTAGACTCCATATAGAGTGTTAGTTAGTTCTCTTCACACTTTGGTCAGACAAATCAATTTTTCTAGGCCTGAAATTCAAGGACACCCTACAGCCTCAGGCCCTGAAAAGTGTTAACAAAAGTGAATTGTGGGGGGAGCAAACTGGGGGTATATGACTTCATTACCTGAAGCTGTAACTGGAGGATTAACCCCTGATATGTAAATGGACCAAACATATTTGTCTGAAAACTCCTGACCATTGTTCATCTTGGGTGTAGCCTCTGGGAGGCTTCTGACCACACAAGGTGTACCTGTTTGAGGGCCTTTAATAAATACCAGCTTTTACTCTCTTCATCTTGTCTAGCCTCTGTTTCTGATAGCCATTCCAAGGCATCATAGGTACCACATATGTACACACACCACAGGACTGCAGTAGCTGGGATGGGTCCTGGAACAGATAGTGCCAGACTTTGAGAAAGTGATAAGGAAGAAAGAAAGAAAATAGCCAAGGAGAACTCATTTGGCTTCCCTGTCTTCCCGCGCACACGAGTATTGATGCAACTCTGTGAGATGAAAAAATTGGGAATACTTTCCCACCTACTGCCACCTTTTTTCTCTAAAATGGCTCACCAAAATAAAAGTGTTGAAAATCTAGTTTCCAAGGATGTTGAATCAAAGACAGCAAGACGTATTAGTTTGAATTAGTTACAGGACTGAATCTGAAGTATTTGGAGAACATTAAACAGTCATGTGGGTAGCCTCAGAAATATAGTGGCAGTATTTCACTTAGTTCACTTCAAAAGATGCTCACATGAGGATTCAATGCACTTTAACTAATACATTTTAAATTCAGACCTCAAATAAATTTGATTACCCGGTAGACAAGTTCTTAATTGGCCATAAAATCCTTTACCCTCTTTTTTCTGAAATCATTGTGGTATTGCAGAAAAGGTGACAATGGACCTCAAAAGCATGAGTCTAAGCCTAAGCACAGTCTAAGGAATTTTCCATTGGGCAGAACTGAGTGGGTTGCCCACAGCATACTCAGGATTGATGGGGCCAGTGCAACATATCTTGCAACCCAGACTCCCACAAATACCTGCTGCTGTGAGCAGGTAGCGATACCTCACCACTGCACGTTCACACCCTGGTGTGAAAGGTGCATGGCTGTGTCCTGCTATCCTGAGCCAACCTCAGGTTGTTCCTGAAGACCTTTCTGTCTGGAACCCCCTCAGTGCTGTTTCACACCTCCACTGCCCTTGGATCCCCACAGATCCCCCTGCAGCCTTTAGCCCTGGAACATCCACAGCTAATTGTGTCTTCCTCTCCTCTGACCCACCGGTGTTGCCCCAGTGAGTGCTGCTGCTCAGAGGAATGTCCATGTCCTCAGGCCCTCAAACACTTACTTGATAGATGAGTATTTAACATACTTTATGAAGTGTTGAAATAAATGGCACACGACAGATAAAATGTTGAAAATAACATGCTACTTCAACACTTTATGCTTCATCAGCTTTTTATTTCAACACTTTACACTCAAAGTGTGAATATGATAGGGTTTATCAAGGGCATTTATCTTTGAGTTATGTTAGCGTGGAGGATTGTGATATAAAACATCCATGTTACTTGCAGTTACAACATGCTGAATATTCAATGCACAATTTGAAAAATTGTTAAACTCTGTTTACTTTCATGGTCTTTTTTTAGCCAAGGGTGCATTGTGAACATTTGTGAGTCAGCCAGCAACCAAAGGTCCTTCCTTCTCTTGAAATAAACAGCAATACAAATTGACTGACTTCAGAAGTCTTGGTGACTGCTAAGTAAGAAACTGTTTTATGCAGAAAAGCTAAAAGGTAAAAAAGCTGAAAGAAGAACCAAAGTCAGTTTCTAAGTATGACAGCTGAATTAGATATTTTCAGCACAGTATTTTGTCAGTGCAAAACTTTTTTTGTACATTGTTAATTAATAGAACTTGTATCACAGTAGTATCAGACAGAATTCTGTGTTCCACCACCCCAGACGTCAAGAGTGCAGAAGACTAAAACACTTTGCCAAATAAAGTGCCATAAAAATATCAATTTTTTAATATTCTCTTTAGCCAGTTTGTCACTTATTTCCCATCATTTATAAATATCACAAGAATATGGTCATAGACATTGCAGAAGGTATGTTTGCTGTTTATATATATTATTAGTGCATATAATAATAAACCATTATTACTCTTACACACTCTTAGTCCAATGTACAGAGCCATCTGAATCATCTGTTTTTATTACAATTCCCACAAGGACATAAATATAATTTCTACCTGGCAGCACATTAGAAAATGCAATAATTCCTGACAAGAATCAATACTGTTACTAAAAAATCCCTTAACTTTCTCACAAGAAAGTTTCTTTAGAAATTCTACATAAAAGTGAATTGTTTCTCCCAACAAAATTACACCCGTCCCTCTATTTCAGTGCCTAGTAGAAAAACTTTTGATCACACCTTCAGAATGGTCTGATCTTCCTTCAGGAAGACAGAGAATATGGTAGAAGTGGCCCAAGGAAATCAAGAACTTGAAAGTACACTGAGTTTCCTCTGGGGCAGTTTTTTTTTGCCTAAGAAAACAAATACATGAAAACTGATTTTTCTAAAAGTTGCTGCTTGATTTAACATTTATATTTATTTGTACATAACACCAGTAATTTGTTTGGCATAGCTGAACTAATTTGTGAGCTTTTCAAATATTTAAAATGCCTATTTGCACCAATATGCTTTCTTTCAGATGCAAAAACATTTTTTTTTTATTTTTACTGCTATGCTCCTCACTATTGACCAGCAGTGATGTATTCCAGGAATCATATTTTCAGGGTGCATTGTCAAAGGTACTGTTAACAATTTTGTGCCTCTCAAGCATTTTCCTACACGTTATTGATATAATCATATAACACAAATGAGCTTATCTGCATGATTCAAGATCCCACAGTGCTGAGTAGACACCACATTTTCCTGACTTCTGTATAACATCTGTCAGCAGGCACAAAGCTTTACAAGTTGCTGCGAGCAGTGGGAGCTCAGACATGTATCCATGGGGAAAGAAAAGGAAAGGAGATAAAAATATTATTTTCAGAATATGTCAAGTTTGTAGGCCTTAGATTAAAAACACCTTACAGGATGTGGAGAAATTGTGATGTTATGGAAAACCACACATTAAAAAGAGGTTTAGGGTGGTTGAAACTTGCTGGTAATGGGATGACAAGTCCCTGTGAGCTTGATTTCCAGCTAGTCTCCAAGAAGCCTTTCAATATACAAAATCAGGTCCGTACTACTGAAACAAAACACTTTGAACCTGAATGTATTTTAAAGGGTTTTCGATAGATATTATTTGAAACAAACAAAAAAACCTCTTCCATCAATGTTGTATATTTGCAAATCATTTTCACAAAATAAAAAGAACCTGATTTTTCAAACACAGTATCTGAGCAGAGAATATCACCCAGCTGTATAAACACATAGTTTAGTACACTGCAGCAAACATAAATAAATATTTTTAAGACCTAAGGTATAATGTAACTTCTGTGGAACCATATGGGTAATCACTTCATACAACAGCTTGTGAGATGCTTCTTGTCCTTGAAAAGGGCAAACTTTTCCATACAAAGCCTTTAATTTGAGATTCTGTGTTTCTTCTGCAATCACCTTGAGAAGAGCAAGGGAACTGCAGTCTCTAGATTACTTTTAATTGCTTATCAGCTATTATAGAGGAAAGATGTGCAATAACTCTGACTTTGGTCTTGCCAGAAGGAAAAAAATTTACTAATTATGTATTATATAAATTGTACTGGACCTGGATAGAGTTAATTTTCTTCAGAGCAGCTCATATGGGGCTTAGAGTTTTGACCAAAACCAATTTTGATAGAACACAAACTTTCAGGCTGCTGCTGATCAGTGCTTGCACGGTGTCACTCTGTTTCTCACTCTGCGTGCCCAGGTGAATAGACTGGAATGCTCTGCAATAGGTTGGGAGAGGAGACAACTGGGCAGATCACCCAACAAACAGGAGGGCTTAGGAGGCTTAACCACGTTTTTCTCAGGAACTGGCTGGGCATCAGTCTACTCATGGCAGGTGTGAGTGGTTGACTTTGCATCACTTGGTTTGTTTTCTTCTCTCTTCTTCCATTTATTCTTCATGTATTTTATCTTACTATAACTAGTAGTAGTAGTAGTAGTAGTAATAATTGATAATAATAATAGTAATAATGTTGTTGTTGTTGTTGTTGTTGTTGTTGTTGTTGTTGTTGTTGTTGTTGTTGTTGTTGTTGTTGTTGTTGTTGTCTTGACTCCCCAAGATTTCTTGTTTTTGTTTTCCATTTCCTCTTCCCCATGCTGGGAGAGAGAGGGTGGGGGGAGGGAGTGTGCCATCAGTTCTGTGGTGTTTAGCTGCCTGCTGTGGTGAACCAACAGCTTATATAGAGAGAGACATAAATCTACAAAGTTTTCATTAAGGTTCATGCATTTTCTCACAGACACCTGAGTAACAGCATACCCTCAGAGTTCAGTTTCCTACTCCATCCTTCAACCCCTCTGAATCATCCAAAGAAATGTTTTTGTGTCTGTGCAGCAGATTGGTGAATTTTTCATGTTAAAAAGGTTTTTCCCCCTACCAAAAAATCTGGCATTGACACAACAAGACAGGTCAGTAACTGCAAGACAGGGATCTGGAATAAGGTGAACTGGGTACGCAATAAGCAAATTTTATTGCAAAGAACAAAAAATTTTAATTACACTCTAAATTACTTTTATGACTTCTGTCCTGTGCAGCCATACATAAACATCTGAAATGGATCAACCCCTCATCATGTCAAGCTCCCTAAAAATACATATTTCCAAAATTATTTTAGCCTTAGCAGACATTCCAGTCTAAATCTTGGAGAGGAAGATAGAAAACATGGAAGACAAGTGATTTTAGTCCTAGGGATAAGTGACTAATAGAGCTGGGATAGAAGTTCAGTTAGCCTGCTGACACCTTGTCCATTCAAATACCATGAACTACTAAGAGATCTTCCCTTCTTTAACTCCCAGAGCACATTTTTACTGGCATTCAGCATCACAAAAGACTGAAGGTCAAGTAACCTCTTCAGGTCAGGAAGCTTGGTATGAGAGACAGAGAGCATAATGTTCTTGTCAGAAACCTCAAGGCTTGTACTCTGGTGGTTAACGATGTGGTTTTTTGGGGGGGTTTAAAATTGTTATTTATTTGTTTATTTGTTTATTTATTGCAACTATTTTTAATATCAAAAATACTTGGGAAAAAGCAAATAAAATCATGTTTTATTTTATGAGATTGTTTTGCATGAAGGGCTACTTCACCTTTTGAGTTAACCAGTAAAGAAGAGCAGGCTCCCCCTGCTCCCCCTACTCCCCCACCAGTAGGACCAGGGAGAAAATTGGAAGGATAAAAGCTAGAAAAATAATGGGTGGAGAGAAAAACAGTTTAATAGGAAAACATTTAAAATATTTTTTAATGGTTGTTACATAAAACATTTGCAATTAAGTATTCTATGAACAGAATATTTAAGAAAAACCTGCTACTAACAGTACAAACTGTGTAGTTTATTCATTGCCCATCTAAAGCAAAAGGTGACAGACTGCTGTTGGAAGCAGTGACAACTTGTTTGGAAAATTAAAAATGCTTTTCTTTAGAAAGCTTGTAGTCTTTCTAAATTTATGCAGTGACAAAGGAATAGGAAAAGTTTGCAATTAATATCTGTCATCAACAAAAAGAGTTTAGGAACATTGAATTAAAGCTCAGATTCCTCCAACTCTTGAGCTCCATATTTGGCAGACCATTTTTCTTCTTAGAAAAATGCATACTGACAGGGAATGAAAGTCACATGTTCATGATGTGCCAGAAATTTTGCATCCAAAGTACTTTCTCTGTTGTCTTGTAACTTGACTTTTGTCCTTTCTGTTTAGAAATGCTTCATGGGGCAGAGCTAGAAAAAGGGAATTTGTGAAATCAAATAGAAAAAATGCTGGGCAATCAGAGCAGACTTGTTGTGAAGCCATGCATCCCACTTAAATGATTCTGAGTAAATCATCTGTAAAATCACACCTGTTTATTTACAGACAGTGTGCAACAAATGAATAATAATAAAAATAATTGAAGTCCTTAGACCACTTGACCAAGTTTTTGCACAAAGTAACCAGCATGTTTAAAACAATATTACATATTGAATAATAGGGCCTTAAATGGTTGTTCTGCAGGATTGTAGTGAGTACGTCAGAGTTACACACATGCAGATTTGAAATAAAACAAATTGAGTGCAAAGGGCTTGACTGCTCTTGATCTTTGCATTTGCTCCCATGGAGGTCCTGGAGATCTGCAGCAGTGTGTCAAGACTCCTATCAGCTCTCCTTAGCTGGTTGTCAATGTTCTCCATACATAATGGATTTGAGTTTAGCTTGGTTGTGTTGTAGAGAAAGTATTACACATTTTCCAGAATGTAGGTAGCAAGTTTCAAAGTAATATATTGTAATTTTAAGGAATACCTGAGTTTGAATGGGGGATAGGTGTTTATTTCCAGTCCTGCAAATGTGTTTTTTTCCTATCGAGTGAGAAGACTGAAGTATCATTAGTAGTTGATGGTACAAAATGGCATACCTCCACATACAGTCCTTGACAGAAAGAATGTGGTGGGGTTTTTAAGTTGTATTTATAAATTTGCAGTGGCAGGTTTTGGTTAGGACAGAGTTAACTTTCTTCAGAGTATCTAGCATGGGCCTATGTTTTGGATTTGTGCGAGAAACAGTTTTTCTTATTGCTGAGCTTGCACAGCAAGGCTTTTCCTCCACCTCACCCCACCTCACCACCAAGGAGGCTGGAGGTGCACAAGGAGATAGGAGGGGACACATCTGGGACAGCTGATTCCAACTGACCAGAAGGATATTCCAGACAATATGGTGTCATACTCAGCATATGGAGCTGGGGGACGAAGTAAGAAGAGGGGGACATTCAGAGTGATGACATTGGTAATTTGTCATGGTTTAACCCCAGACCAGAACCCAAGCCCCACACATCTTCTCACTAACTCCCCCACCAGTAGGACCAGGGAGAAAATTGGAAGGATAAAAGCTAGAAAAATAATGGGTGGAGAGAAAAACAGTTTAATAGGAAAAGTAAAAGCCGCATGCACAAACAAAGCAAACCAAGGAATTAATTCACTGCTTCCCATGGTCAGGCAGGTTTTCAGCCATCTCCAGGATACCAGGGCACCAACACACACAACAGTTATTTGGGAAGACAAACACCATCACTCAAAACATCACCCCCTTCCTCCTTCTTACCTCCACTTGATATACTAAGCATGATGTCATATTGTCTGGAATATCCCCTTGGTCAGCTGGGGTCACCTGTCCTGGCTCTGTAACCTCCCAGCTTCTCACCCATCCCTAGTCTCCTTGCTAGCACAGCAGTAAAAAAAGCAGAAAAGGCCTTGGGTCTGTATAAGCCCTGCTCAGCAATAACAAAAACATCTCTTTATTATCAACCCTCTGTTCAGCTCAAATCCAAAACACAGCCCCACACCAGTCACTCTGAAGAAAATTAACTCCATGCCGGCCAAAACCAGTACATCTTCCCAAGTCACCATTATCCATGATGGAGCCTGGCTTTCCTGGGGGTGGCTGAACACCTGCCTGAACCTGGGAAGCAGTGAATTAATTCCTTGGTTTGCTCTGCTTGCTTGAATAACTTTTGCTTTACCTACCAAACTGTCCTTATTTCAACCCATGAATTTTCTCCGTCTTACTTTTCTAGTTCTCTCCCCAATCCTGCTGGTGGGGGACTGAACGAGCAGCTGTGTTGGACTGAGTTACTGACTGGAGTTAAACCAGAGAGAGATGTGTTCTGAATTTAATATTTTCTCTCTGGTTGTTATGAGGCGTGGTTTACATTATTGAACCCTTGGCAGCTGAAGCAAGACTTAAAATGATAATATATATCCCTTCACACAGGACAACGGGACTCTGTGGATCCTTTCTGAACTGTGATGGGGCAGATTAAGGAAAAAAAAACATAAAGTAGTGCTTAGAAAAGGGCTTTGTCAACATCTGACTATTTTAAACTTTTCTCATAGAAATTATTTCAGATGTCTTGGGTAGTTACTAGGCCTCACAATCAGAAAGATCCTAAGACAATTCTGTGTGAGGAGAGTGAGAAATGAAGCTATTCATTTCAGAGAATAAATACTGAAACTTCAAAGGTTGAGAAGAAAAGCAGTTAACAGATGCTGATACACCTGAGGGACTAACTCTGTTGCAGGACAGACGTGTGCTAAATTACCTGATATGACATACACTGACATAAGGAATGGGAGAAGGAACACTGCTGCATATGAAACACCTTGCCTCAAAGTCCACCTTGCTCTTGAGGCCCAGCTATGTGGGTATCCCTTGCAACATCCATAGAATACACATATTCTGGAAAGAAATTAGTACATGGTCCTTTCTTTCTTTTTTTTTTTTTCTCTATTTTTTTCTTTTTTCCACACTTCTATATGTGATTCTTTTCCAGAAAAGAGAATATATCAAAAATCACAAGTCCAAAAAGGCCTATATTTTATGTAGACAGCTAATGCCATATGAACAGAAGTGCAGGGCTGGTGAAAATGAGAAAGCATTTTCTTTTTATCTCATATCTACAGTAAATTGATTACATTCCAAGCCCATCCCCAAAGAGTGAAGCAACATTTGTCTGTACTGTAAAACCAGCAAACATCAGAACCAGGTTAAAGAATCCTGCAAGTGATGCATGATATCCTAATCCATCTGATGCACAACAAGTGTCTTTCAAATTCCCCTGTATGAGATTCACCAGAAGGAAAGGTTCTGTGTTTTCAATGCTTAAAACCCACTAGGAGGGGAAAAAAAAAGGCTCCCCTTGCCAAATTCCACTCCACTAAAAGCATAAAAAAAGATAATGAAGTTAATTCAAACACAAATTCAAATACTGTCTAGTACAGTATGTCTGAAAAAGGAAAAGATCCCAGAGGATACTATTCTCCTTGGTTTGCGCTGAGAAGTTAAATCATTTGTTCAGAGAATGAAGTTATCCATTGGTTTTATCCATTTCTCATGTTTTCATCACAGAATATCTTTTCAGACAAGAAAGACTATAGTTTATTCCTGCACAGGCCACCTTTTCTTATAAATTGCTGACTTAATGTCAGGTAATAGACAGTTGAGCACTAGGCTCTTTGGGGAATTTCCATTATTTGGTGTAGCCTTTTTTATAGTTATGTCTTTTCAATATATCTATTGGGTTTCCTTGGCTTCATACAGAATTTTCCTTTTATCTTTTTCATAGAAAATCTTTTCACTTAATACTCACATTTTCTCACTTAACACTAATCTTTTCAAATTTCTCTTTAAAATGGTACAAGGCCAGGTTGCATGGGGCTCTGAGCAAATTCCAATGGAAGTTGTCCCTCTTCATGATGGGGGGGTTGGAAGTAGATGATCTTTAAAGTCCCTTCCAATCCAAAGCATTCTATGAATCTGTGAATGCTCAGCATCTTTCAAATTGTTCTAATGCCAAATGCCTAAGCCTGTTTCTCTCATGTGAAGTAAGTGCTTCTGGCCCATAGAGTAATGGTGCCTAGCACTGGACAGATCTGGTATTTTTGCACTTCAAGAAGTAAAGTTTTTATCAGCTTGTAGTTTCCTCAGCTCCTGTGAAGCACATTTTCTTTTATTCTCATTTGTAAGGAAACCTCAGCAGTGGTCAAGGTTCCTCTGCGCACACAGGATTCTTGCATATTCTTTGACTTCACAGATGCCACATTTAACTTGCCCTTCTTATTTCTTCTTTTTCATGTTGCAGCCAATTCATCTTCTTGGCATTTATTATGAGTCAAAGTTGACCAAACCAATCTTCCAAGGTTAATTATTAATTTGATTCATCAATAATTCAAGCATTTTTTTCAGCTATGTGATGTCATCTGTGTTAGTTAAGGACCTCAGCTTTAGATTATCTCAAGTCATGCCCTCTACCTTATTTATCATTCTTACTGTCTAGTTTAAGAATATGATGAAAAGCTGCAGTGATTCTATGCTTCCTTGTATTATATATATATATCAGACTTTAGAATTGTTTAATTTTTCTTTTTTTTTTTACATTGCTGCAATGAGAGTCTTCAAACATAACTTTCATACTTGCAATTATGTTATCTGAATGTCATGTGACTTTGCAGCTTTCCACATTGTTTCCAACCAAGCTGAAACAAAAGTCAATTAAAAGGACAAACATCTTTGTTGGCCTCTCGGTTTCTTCAGCAGCATACATACCCAGTCAGCACAGCTTCAGTCTGGTTTGAAGTTGCCCTAGCTGTCCTCACCTTTTACTCTTTAAAATGACTACTATCTGCAAATTATTGTGCTCACCATGACTTTCTTGATTTGCATGTCAGAAGAATCTTTTTACCAAGTCAGTTCAACTATTAATGGTAGTCATTTCGCTCGTATTTCTTCTTCCCTTCATATATTATTCCACCAAAATTGACTAACAGTTTCTTTAGTATCAGATTTTTCTTTAGCCACTGTGATTATTCTCAGCTTAACAATTTTTTTACAAATTTGTTTTCATTATTCACAAAATCATAGAATGGGTCAGGTTGGAAGGAGCCACAGTGCTTCAGGTCCAATCTCCCTGCCCAAGCAGGATCACTCAAGCACATAGCACAGGATTGCATCCAGAGAGTTCTAGAATATCTCCAGTGAGGGAGACTCCACACACTCTCTGGGCAAACTGTTTCAGTGCTTGGTCACTACACTGTAAAGAGGTTCTTCCTCATGTTCAGGTGAAACTTCCTGAGCATCAGTTTCTCTCTGAGCCTCCATTACGTCCTGTCCTATTGCTTGAGACCACTGAGAAGAACCTGAATCCATCCTCCTGACACCCTCTCTTTACATATTTATACAAAATAATGAGGTCCCCTTTCAGTTGTCTCTTCCCAAGCCTAAAAAGGCCCAAGTCTCCCAACTTTTCCTCATAAGAGACGCTCCAGTCCCTTAACCATCTTTGTCTGTGTGATCCTTGAATACCAACCATCTCTCTTGTACCCCTCTTAAAGTTTAGGCACTTTATAGAAGAATTTGCTTGTGTCAATATCCCAGCAGGGCTTCACAGGAATACTCCATAGTCAGTCTTATGGTTATGTTTTTGACTGCTTCCACTTGCTCAAGGCTTTCCCTTGCTATAGTCTTCCCCTTCCAATATCTTATCTCTTTTGGCCTTGTCCCCATCCCCCTTTAAATCTAGTTTAAATGCTATACTCCTGATCTCTTTAAATTGAGTTTTCTTTCTTTTTACAAGTCTCATTCTAGAAATGCCTTCATTCCTTACAATGGCGTCATCATACTTGCAGCTTTTCCCAGAACTATGATTTCTTTCTGTATTTTAATCTTTATAAAGCTTATCCAGCTATTTCTGTCCTTAGATCTTCTAATAATTTTCTTTCCTGCATTTAGTTTTGCTTCCCTGAATATTTCTTGTCCAGTCTGTAATGAGATTTCTTCATCAACATGAATTAATGGACTGAAAAATGTCTAAATGGCACCTTGAATGCCTTCCTCATAGAACTTTTCTTTCATCAAAATTGAATTTGGTTTCAACTACAACCAATTTTGGAATCTCAAAGTCAGGGTTTTTTTTCACTTAACCCTCTTTCCCACAGGGCTTTCATGAGCAATGGCATTTTCTATTCTCCTATTTTGAACAGCCAATGTCTTTACTTATAATAAAGTGTTCTCTCTTCCTTTTAGTGTGGGTAAATGGTGAATTCCATAAAAGCTTCCGATGTCTTCAGGAGAAATCCACCTGCAGCCTGTAATCAAACTGTGCATCTCTAGGCAATTCTGAACTTTGCCCTTGACAATATGAGAGAAAGAAATAAGTGAGCAGGGATGCAGTAATGTTACCAAGAATTACACTGGTTTTAGTATTTTTGTCAAGCAACAGAATAACATCTTTTTTTTTTTTTTAAGTAACAGCCCATTTTGAGAATTTTCAACTACCTGCACTGACAAACGTTCCTCTCTTCTATTAAAATAAGACCTTAATAATCCATAAGGGACAATTTAAATAATAATAAGTTACGAATTTGCAAGGATTGCTTTTGTAATATGATGATTTCACCATTAAAATAATTATGTTTTCTAAATGATTAGCCCTCACAGTCACTATTTAAAAGTAAACTGTGTCTATTGTTCTTGAATTTCTGATCAGTTTTGTCTCATGTAATGGGTGGGTTGCTATCAGATGTTTGGCAGACTACAAAGCAAATTAAGTTTTTTAGTCTGTGGAAATATCCATTAACCATACACATTTCCAAACTTCAAAATGCATGCTTGAAAATTACAGTTGATTAGATGCTTTGTTGTGAATCGCAGAACAAAAGCTGAAAATCCCGCTCTGCTTTTCATTTATTATATCAAACAATGATGCTATTCCACCATTGTAGAGCATAAAAGGTGTGTTCATGTTTGAAGAACATAGTGTCCATAAGGTTTAGTCTGCAGTCTTATGTTCAGAGGGGTTTGTAAATCGATTCTTCACTAGATGCTGTAACTCTTGTCGATTGAAGATAAATGGCTGAATTCCAAGAGAATACAACACAAAGAAAACCATTAGCCCTGACAATTCATAAACAAAGTAAAGAATATTATTCACTCCTTATTCTTGTAAAATATGTCCCAGGTTTCAAACAATATAAAGGAAATTTACTTAAATCATTGCAATTATTTAGTCAAAATGAGTTTGTTTATGAACAAAATTTCCAAAAGAAAAAGAGTGGTTTCTTTATAAGAAGTAAAAAGAGGGAGAAGAGGCAGGAGAAAACTTCATTGTAATCCCAACAGCTATGTTAATAGCTATAGCTTTGTTTACAGCCTTTTTTCTTTTATTATCTTCTTGCTGACCTATTTTTTCACTGAAAAAAGAGTGTCTGAAACACATTGAATGCTTCTAGGTCAGAGGTTCCCAGCGTCTGTACACCATGGTGACAGTCTCAGGAGATTTTCAACAAGTAAGAGTTTTCACAAATCTCTCAGGAAAACCTTCAGGTTACCGGAGGCTTGAAAGGTTTGGGCTTGGTGTGGGGTTTATTTTGCCCTATATGCATTTGTCTTCAGCCTTTGTGAATTTGAGATTCCCATGATCACTTAGCTGCCTAGTCCCAGAAATTAAAATATATTTTACTTTTCTTTCTGTGACATTAAAAATGCATTGCAATGAATAATATAGTAGGGCTGTGTATAAAACTAAAGCTTCTGCATTCCTTTTAAATGTTTGTTCTTTAACAGAGATTCTCTGAGGGAAACTTATTGAAATGATGAACAGTAATTTAATTTTTTATCATAAGCATTAGTGGAAAATAAAGGACAAAAGTACTTTGCAGGGCTGAAGAAATGGAAAAGATATTTATCATGGGAAAATACAGCATCCAGGCTGAATCTCTGGCAGTGCACATTCTTTTTTTGTTCAAAGAGTGGCAATAAGGAGATTAATACTTAGAGTCTAGAAACATTTTCTATTTATGTCGTAAGCAGCAAGTACTAAAGCAACTTACCATGAAAGTGTGGTTTAAAAAAGTATATAGTCAACAGATGAAAGCAAAACTTTTGTGAGAAATCCTTTCTAAATTTTGAAAATAAATTCAGTAACTGCTGGTTTTCCCCAAAAATTTTCTGGAGGAATATTAAAAGTAATAGCAGGTCAAATCATTAACCTGTACATATCAGTATTTCTGATACAAGGAAGAACTGCACTTTTGGAAGACATCTAATGAAAACTGTTCCAGGAATTCACCAGTTATTCAAAGATTTGAAATATCATGCCATATCACTGCAATTTTATGCAGAGAATTTCAATGTTGCCTATAAGATATAGTAATTACTGAAATTAAGACACGTCTAGAACTGTTCAGTTCAGGTACCATTTTTGGTGCTGTTATTCACTCATGTACAACTTTTTCTGACATGAGTGTAAACCTCTACATAACAAGGAATAGGTCTTTGTAAACTGCCAAATGGCAGGAGAAATGATAAAAGCAGTGATATTCTTCCCCCTTCCCAAAAGAAAATATCAGCTGATAAATTGAAGTCTAAATCTACAGAATCAAAGTATTAAGTACTTCATTTTCTCTACAGATACCCCATGAATTGACATCCTTTATAAAAGCCAACAGGCAGCTTGGTTTTAGTAGGTCAAAAGGATTTATTGAGGCACACACTGCCGTTCCATTTCTGCATGACAGGTGCCATCCAGCTTTGCAATATTTTGCATAAAATGTAGATAAATTTTTCTTCAGGACAATATCAGACCAAGCCCAAAGATATTTTGAGATTTTTTTGAGCTATGCAGAATATCCACCAATAATATTGTATTCAGTAAATAGTGAATAAAATGCTCATGTGAATAAAAAGTCATTTTCGTAGTACTCCTTTAAAAACCCCATCTGTAATAGTGAATTACTACTGACAGTTGTGTATCAGTTTCTCCCAGCTGTAGTAGCCACACATCTCTTTCTTTTTTTCTCTCTCTCTCTCTCTTTCTCTCACACAGCACACAGAGACATGGATAAGAGAAAAATAATTTTCCTGTTACAAATTAAAATAATTGTTTTGCCTGCCACTATACCTCAAAAACATGACTATTCTATAGCAATTTACCAAAACTTGATAATGCTAAAATAATATTTTGCACATACTATCCTGAGACCAAGAAGAGAACTGAATTCCAGAAGAAATCCTTCATGTAGAGGCCTTGATACAAGAATTTTACCTCAGAAAAAGAATATCTGCAATGATGGGAATTCCTATGTGAACTGCTTCCAAAATCCTAGTTAATCTATACCGAAAATGTCATTTTCAATCTGAATGTGCTGCTAAAAAGTATTAATCTTTTTATTTTTGTCCTTGATATGATTCTAAGGACAATTATCTCAATTATGTTGAGGAGAAATGGTATAATGAAAATTGTATAATATTCAAAGGCAGAAAGCATCAAGATTTAGTGCATGCCTTTTGCCACTCTTCTCACAGCAAATCATGTAGAGTAGCAAGGATGTAAAAAATAATAATGGCCCCACCAAACTTGCAATATTCTGCACTTCAGTTTACCAGGTCTGCACCAGCTGCAAATTAAAAACGGCATGTAAAAGTCAGCCATGGAAAATGCTTTGCTATCAAGGCCACCTAGTCCACACCAGGATATAGGGATGTCTCTGAGCCACGTGCAAAGGAATGGGAGATTGGTAGGGCAAACCTAGTTCTGCATAACTAGGAGTGAACGTAGCCTTCAGAACACCAAAGCTTTCTGCACAGCACATCTCAGTTATATTACTGTGCAGCTTTACACGTTTCATGCATCTTCCTGATGTTTTGAAGGTCCCCAGCTTGCAATTAATAATATTAAAATCTTGGTTTGAGAGGCAAGGGTTTGCTACCGCTCTGTCTCAGAAGAAGGGCTGTCCCCAAAACAGAGGGTTTGGTTTTAAACACATCTTTGTCTAATGCAATCTAATTTAACCACTGACTCAAAAGTTCATGCAGAAAGATTTTAATCCTGAAACCACTGGTATGGTTTCATATGTCCTCAGTACACATACATGTGTTCTGTTTATGTGTATATACATGTAGTCATGAGTTTTGTGGGCACAAGAACAAATAGTGAAAAGCACAGTGTATATTCTGATTATGTTTAATACCATGAGACTAAGAAGAACAGCAGAAGTAGGAAATCTAATGGAAAACTTATTTTTATGCCACAGAACTGAACAAGTCTTCTGGAAAGAAGAAGCCCAAGAAAAGAAACAGTTTTACAGGTTTTATTCTTTCTTAAGAAAAAATGTGAAATCAATTTGGAAAGTGAAAGTACAGGTTACAGGAAAAACAGGTGAGGAGCAAAGAGACAGAAAGAGTAGTTGCATAGAGAAATGTCAGGTAAGCCTAGTTTTTGAAAGCACTTGAAAACACTTTGGAAAATAACAATGGTCTCCAAGGATCCCTGATGGAGAAGTCTCATATTTGGTAATTTGCACTGAAGGTTCTCAAATAGAAACAGCAACTTGAAATGTCACCTTTTCTCATCTCTAATCTCTCCAGAGGATGTCCAGCTAAGAACCTGGGGATCTCACAGCAACTAAGCTGTTAAACTTTTTCCACCTGAAAGAGTAAACCTTGTCACCTTGAACAGGATTTTCTTCATGGACATCCAGTATACTGTGGATTGGAGTCAGGATTTTTTTTGTTATTGCCACCCAAAATGCCAAACCCAAGTGTAAAAATTCTGTAATGAAGACATGCAGCAGGAAAAGTAAGTACCTCCAGAAGGGTGAGGGGCACTACCTCCAGAAGGGTGAGGGGCACTGGCAGGTAGTGCTATTTTACAGGTTCAGAACTTGCAAATTGTCTCACCTCTGACACTGTGACTTTGGGTGAGCAGCCTGACTTACCTGTCATTTCTTCTTTGTCTTCTCTAAATAAGGCACAAGCACACTTTGGTATCAAAGAGTTTTTAGGATGTTCAATCACTGCATACACACAGTCTTGAGGATACTACTTTTTGTGGGTACTAACACTGATGTTTTGATATTCCAAGCTGTGGTTTTGTTTTTCTCCTTTGGTACATGCCAGTGACCACTCTGTACATTAGGAGTCCTGAACAGTTCACAGAGTCAATATAAAGCAGGACTCTTTTGTAGATAACCCAATTTTGAAGGTAGTATGAAAAAGGGCTATGGAGTTGAGAAAAGTAATGTGTAGAAGAGGTAAGTAATGAATAATTAGGAATTAGATGTAAAAAGAAGAAGACATCATCCCATTAAATGGTTAACTATAACCCACCACTGCAATGTGCTGTGAAAATCAAAAGTAGAAAGGAATTTGAAGATAAATTGTATTAAAGAAAAGTAGGAATTTTAAAGAAGGCAGTCATTTGCTTGGGCATAGCATAAACTGCTGACTCCCTCAAAATGAGATTATGCTGTCTGGAGAAAGCCTGCCTTAAACTTATGCTCTTTCTTAAACTTTTTTTGCTCTGCCCCTGCCAAGTGAAAATGTGATCCTGTGCAAGGTGACCCTTGAATCTGGTCTAGTTAAGTAATTCTTATATTCTCACACTGCAGGATTAGCTCCCACTGGGAATGAGAACCTTTCCCTCTTTCCCCTTCATAGTGGAAGAAAGAAAAAATAATGGGAAAAAGGACATGACTGTTTGTAGTTGCAGGCCTCAAGCCAGCTTAGTAATACTTCTGGGAAAGGAAGAATGGGATGTGAGGTGGATGAGAGACTGGTGCAGAAGAGGAAGTCCCTACAGACTCTGAATGCACGAAGAGGAAGTGGCACACAACTGGACCCATCATCTGCGTAACCGAGCATCTAAGTCTCTGAATTATGGTCTAGCCCTTTAATAACATCCTAATACCCTGTAGACAAAAATCAATGCTCCTTGAATCCATTTAGTCACATGGAAAAGCAAGCCCGTAGTTCCGAGTGGATATAATAGTCTCAGGGAAGTTAGCTAAGAGTGAAGTTAGCTTTAAAGAACAAGAGAAAAAAGGGTACCACTGCAGTGTGAATCCTGACTAAGGCTATCACTAGAAATGTCCATGCTGCCTACAAGCAGCCTTTTAGCTCTCATCTCAAGGGTTATTTTCCTACATAATGAGAACAGCGTGAGGAAGGAAAATCATAATTCAGGCTCTTGTTCTATTAATATTTTTTTTAGCACAGGCCTGATGTCCGCAATGTTTCACAAGCACTAAAGGTACTAAATATTTTTAATAGAACACAGAAATTTACTGCAGAAGAAAGATTTTTCCCATATGAAATCTATACTGAATATACCTTTATAAGTCTAGGAACATCTGGATAAAAAATATCTGAATCTATTTCTCACTTGTTCTATAACACCCTTTCTCTGACTTCCCCAAATGGTATTTTGGTGCTGGTTTTTTTTTTTTTGTTGTTGTTTTTGTTTTATTTTTTTCCCCCTTTTCACAGATCATGCTATGCTTTAACGCAGGTAACAAAATTTTACATATCGCTTTATACCTCTTAATCTCTCTCACTGTTTTCTCTGATTTGCATAAAAGGGGGGAGAGTAACATGGTTAAACTTTGTCGGCAGGTCACTGTTAAGCAGTAAAGTGACAGAATTCAAGTCCTGGAATAAGTTCCAGATGGCTGCTTCTTTTAAGTTCGGTGAAGGAGGGCTGAGGCGGTGGCAGGTTCACTATCCCTTCGCTGGGAGGGATCAGCAGCGCTGATCAACAGCTCCATCTCCTGCCCGAGGAGCAGCACAGCACCGAGGGGAGCCACAGGAGCCACTGTCTTCACTACCTCGGTCTGTTTAGGTAAAAAACATATGCTGAAATTAGTGGTTTAAGTATTCTTCTTAGCTATTTCTGACATTAACTTCTCACGCTTTCACTGGCAGCAAATGAAATGGTGGAGAAATCTAATGTACCTCGATAAACCCCCAAAACTGCTTTTAAAACGTTGTTATTATTATACATTTAAGCATCTCCAAAGTAAGGAAATAAGGTGCNATATCTAACAAGGCTTTAAAAATATGCTGCAGACAGAGACAGAGAAGGATAAAAATAAAGACATTTTTATTTAAAAATCTTCCTTAAATTGTGTAAAATCAATGCAGCACAATAATGACATATGTATGAGACTGAAGGATCATGACTAAACTTCAGTGCTAAGCCCTTCACTGGACTCTTTGGGGTAGCAAAGTTCAAAGAACACCATGGTCTGGTAACCACCAAGCAGAACCTTCCACTGGCACTGTTGTTTATACCCTTAAATTGAAATTCAATCATAAGACTGTTTCATATGCATTTCTCTGGTAGAAGCATTAGTGTGCATTGAATGACTTATGTCTTTTGAAATCTGTCACATACTGCATTCAGCTCTCACCATAAATTCCCTAGAATAAAGTGGATAATGGAATTGTTTCTCATCTCTCCCCTTACATTAACTGAAGCATTTCTTATACTTATTGCCACTTTCTGTTTTCTGGCTTTCAATAGCAACATTAATAGACGTGGAGGTGTATTATCTTATCAGGACTTTATATTTTCAAATATCCAGGACTCTCTGACATCGTCTGCTTCCCACGTAAAAGCTGACTGGGAAAAGAGAGGCTTTTCTCCCCTCAATCAATATCTGAACAAGTGCTATCCAGCAAAACCATCTATAGTCTAGACATTAAAGCAAACTTTTCAGCAGCACATCCTGATTTCTGCTATGTAACATGACCGTGGCAGTTTGTTAAAGCATCTCTTTCAGTTTCTAACTTAATGCTTTTCACCATGAATCCCAGACCTTGGAGGCTCTCTTCCCTGCAAGAAAATATATAAGGCGAAGGATCAAGCAAGTAACAGGTCTGGATTGAGATAGAAAAATGTGACTCAAAACTTCTAATTATCATCTAACAGGACCTGTAATCAGGCACTGCAATGAAGAACCCACAAACTCACCAAAACGAGGGACGAGCAAGAACCAACCCCAGCAAGACAAGAAAAACAGAAAGACATCCTTACAAGTTTTCTTAAAGACTTTTGCTTTTAGGGAAAAGCACAGTGTATGAAAGTCCAGAAACAAAAGTAAATACCATCTTCCCCACGTGAAGCCAAATAAAGCCCTTCCCATTAGTGTGGTCTCTTCCTACAGGGTTCCAGAGGTTTTATTTTCCAGCTGAATATGGCTCATTTATCTATAATGTCTTCACACACACCAATACCTGCCTCCTTCACATAAGCTGACAAAGGAGATGGGGGTCTTAACACCCAAACATGCCACAGTTTTCAGATCCATAAGAAAGAGGTGAATGGGAACATCTTAGCTTGAAATTACTGCTTAAGGGAGTGAAAGGTCTCCCAGTATGTTTTCTGACATTTTCCAATTGTTTGCAGGCTGTGTTCTGTTTTGCTACACTTACAAATTAATACTGTGATTTCTAGTGATTCCCAGGATTTTTTACACAACAAGGGATAGCAGAATATGGCCCTTCATCATTATATTTAATGTCATTTCAGTGAATGACAAAGACATGCAAGTGCACTATTTAGTATTTTCTTTGCAAGGACAGAAGAGCTAAAGATGGTGATTACAAATCACTCTGGGGCATGCCTATAAACTTCAAGTAATCCATTGAAGGGAGATAATGCTAACATATAATGGGAGCAAGGAGATCAGTATTCCCTTTTCACTGTAATACTAGGAAACATCAATATGCATTGCTCTGCTAATACAATGTGCGTTGTTTAGCAAAGTCAGGACAAGGCAAAAAAAGAACAAGATTAGAAACCCACAAAAGCATGTCCTGTGCACCGATTGGCTGGAAAACACTTTTGTGCTGCAGCCGAGCAGCTAAAATCCAGAGACTTGTTTCATTGCTACCAAACCTGAATGTCAAAATCAGAATTCCTCTCTATCACCTCAGAGCTAATTCTTACCGCAAATCATGGCTTTCTTAGCACATACAGTAATCTTTGCTTCCTGGAATTTCACAGGCTGTTTTTCCTAGTAATAATTAAAGTCTAGGATGTTACTAAAGCCTGCTAAAAACCTCCTATCTCCTAAGAAAACTTTTCTCACTTCTAGTTCTCTAATCTCCAAAACAAAATACTGCTGCACAAAATTCTTGGAGGCGTCTTGCAGCCACCCTTGGGCTGACGTGAGCTTGTAGGAGCTTTGGCTGAGAAGCAGGTAACAGCTCTTTTGAGACTGCATCCACAGTTTTGGCTTCTGTAGCATAGCAAAGCTGTGCAAAAGGCTTCTGTTCATGCAGAATTGCAACACTTTCAAAGGAGAAATCTAAACATTTATTTTTTTCTCCTGTCCTGCAGGTCTTAACCAGATACTATATTTGTTAATACCCTCTAATCCTGTTTTTAGTCTGCTAAGTGTCATATGCATTTTCTTTGTCCCCACATTGTTTTTCTGTTCACATATATTTACTGGAACTTTTATTGCCTTTCTTATGTTATAATTTCCAGCCTCTTTGCTCTGAGTACCTGAAGAATAATGTTCTATTTTTACTTCACAGAGGAGGAAACCATGTCAATATAGCTCTATGAACCACATGGGAAAATAAGTTTTTATTTGTTTGAGTTTAGCACTTAACAGGAGTCAAGTAGTGTGGAGTTAGGGAAAATTCACATCTCAAGATGTGGATTGAGACTATAAAACCGTTAAAATTTATTTTCCATTGGAGAATTGTGAGGTTAAGCCATTAACTTTGTGAATTTGCAGAGGTTTCCCAGAAGCTTACTCAAATCTAGTGTTTGTATCATGTTAAATCTATTCTACTTATTACCCTAATAGCATAAATGACCACTCATGCAATGGAGAGTGACAAGATTTTCCTAACAGTGCCTCTGAAAACTCAGGGTCACTTTGAAACTAGGTGGCCTACAGAAACAACTGTATTAAAACAGTATGAGTTTTGTGAAGCTGGTATTCTCTTAGGGACTTTTCCAGTTATTTGGGTTTATGCATAAACAGTCAGGCAATCCAAAGCAACCTTTGAATGGTAAATACAGGGAAGTTTGTCTTTTTGTGGCGTGTGTGTTCATTTGGTTTTGTTTTGTTTTAACAAGGGCAATAATAATGAACATAACAGGCACTCTAAAGGACAGTGATGATGAATACAGAAACTCTAGATTTCCTACTATCATTTTAAATATTTAAGAAAATAACAAGTCTTTAACATATTGATTTACTTTTATTACCTTCTTTGGGGGATACCTTGGCACTATACTCACTTCCCATGAAAATTTAAAAACAGTCTACTAGTTGTTCTGTATTCCACCATCCAAAGAATGTTGTGTATCAGCAGGGACCCCTCTCAGCTGGCCTCCAGCACAGCAACAACAAATTACAGGAGAATTTTCGCACATAATTAGGCCTTTCCAGCCGTGTTTGGGACATACAAGGCTGTTCTAAATTATAGAACAGTTATACAGTTATAAGAGGTTATACAGTTCTTCACATTCAAGTTCTTCATACTGGAGGTCTGAGAGATACAAAAGGAGTCTCCACACTCAGTCAATGTATTTCTGAGCTGAAATACTTACTTTAGAACTTGTAGCAGAGACCTTTTTGTTGTAGAACAAGGGAACGTGAGAAAAGTTTAAAAAATACTTCATTTCATTTATGTCTTAGAAATCTTGCCTTAAATCAAGGTCCTGAGAAATTAAAAGATTTGCACCAGAGTCTTGTGAGGACAATAGGTGGGGATTTTTCCCCATCTACAGAACTTTTCTTGAGGACTTGAAACTGTAACTAGCTCAGTTGCAAATTTCTGTGAGAACAGGGCTGTAGGTAAATTGTATGTCTGAAGATCATAGCAGGAAAAAAAAAATGCTTTCAAAAATGTACTTTTTTAAGCCTATCAGTCAAAGTAAGTTCTTAATCTTTGAAAGACCCAATATGTACCTTTTACATTGTAATATCTTTGAAGGTGAGTTCAGACAGCAGAATGCTCATCTGAAATTGTCTCAAACTGTATGCATCTAAAACCACTCAAGTTGCTAGGGTATTTCAATTACATTTATTTTGAAGTAATTATTTCTTTTCTACAGCAATGCAGAGTGCATAATTGTACTCTTGCATCCAACTGTGGCTTAATTGCAGCAATATTTGCTGATAGCAAAAAGGGAAATTATTGATGGAATAAAAGGTATTTGCTGTGTTGTAGCTCCCTCAGCATTTTTCTCAGCAAGGTAGAATTAATGGGGGAATGGGTGACCTCTAAATGTGCCTGACCTCCACTACATTCTGAAAGGATCATTGTCCAGAAGGCTGTTTAAGATAATTTCCTTAAAAGGCCATTGGCAAATGCCTAAAACCTCTATTGATCCTGTTCCAGCAGGAAATATCTTAACTTCCCCAGTCTGAGTAACTAAAGATTTGCGAACTTCTTAGCTGCACATGTGGCCCAAACTGCTTAGAAGTGAGAAAAGCTGAGAAAATGTTTCCTGCTAAATATAGGGAAAGCAAAATCTTGATGATTACAGATATCAGCAAAATGCTTGGCGGAATGAAAACGTGCCTTTAAATGGATGGTGGTTGAGAGCACTTAGCCAGTGCCAGTCAGGAACATCATATGAGTTCACTTATTGCATATGTTTTGATAAGAAAAAAAAAAAAACAACCCAGAAAATTACCGAGGCTATTAAAAGATTATCCAGCAGGAGGAGATGAGACGGTCAGTTAAAGAAGATTCCCAAGCACAAAGGAGAGAGGAAATGAGTTATTTAGAAAAGAAGTATTTATACCTGCTGTGAATCTGTCCATAAGGATTATTTAGACTAGGAAAGTGATGAATCCCAGTGTACAGAGAGGGATTTTTTTTTTTAAAGACATTTCATATACTTTGGACATGTCTGACTGATACATAATCGTAAACATATTTAGGAATGTAACTGCAATGTTAGAAACTGAAGTCCAAGATTTTTGCTTCATTGACATTTTCAACAGTCCTATTCAGCTGATATGTGACTATGGGTGTTATCTTTCTGGTAGAAAGTCTTTCAGGTTTTGGTGCCTCCACCAGCCTCTAAGCTGCTGCCTAAGCCTATCTTGTGTGTGGAGCACGATTCTGTGGTCAAACTGTAGACCTAAAATGGGAACAAAACTTTCTGACATGAGCAAGTGTTCATGTCTCTGTGTTCCTCATACCCAGCTGTGCCGTGATGAAGGCACCCTCAGGAGTAAATGGCCTCTCACCACAGGATATGAAGCGTCACTTGCAACACCAACACATCAGAGGCAACTGCATCAGATCCCATTTAGCTATCCAGGATCCTTTAAGTATCCATCAGAAGAGCTGGTTTCATGACTCTACACGTATTCTTTATCTCAAAGACTGTACAGTTGGGATCATTTAAAAAGGCACTTTACCCACCCTAGCATATCCTTGTGGCTTAGGCACCAGGGGGAACCAGTTCAGATCACATAGACTGGATATATGAAAATAGTTTTCCATCTCCTAAGTGGCTTCTACACTGACTAGTGGATATAACCTGGTGTAAGTGATCCTCCTCGGTGTTTTCTCTGAGAAAGGCATGTCTGACTTAGCAACCTACCTCCAGGAAACGATGAAGAGCTAAGAAACATCAGCATCTCTTGATTTTTTAGGTCATTACATTTCTCTATTTTCAACTGTTCTGTTTCTTTCCCTCTCCAGAATAAATCTCTCTAGGAGGGTCTGTCTCTAAAGACTGTGCAAGTGCAAACTAGTTTGCAAGACTTCATCTCAAAGCTCAGGAATGATCCTGTGCCATCTTTTTAGCTCTGCAGTCATAACCTTAGTGATCAGTCTGGCTGGGCTACAGTGGCCTCTGCTCAGCAACAAACTGCATACAAACAAGGTATCGAAACCCATGGGTCATTTACTGACTCAATGATCATCCAAAGCATGCTGTTCTCACTAACCAGCAGTGTTATAAAACACAGTAACTTAGAAATACCAAAAAGCTATCCAGTGTTTGAGGTTGGGGGCAGGAGTGATGTTAGCGTTGATGGATCACGAAAAATCAGATCTCACAACCACATTATTTCAATGACAATGACTTCTCTCATCTATATTATGTGCTTTTAGACTAAGATACAGCCTTTGGACCAGACATGGTTTCCTGTAATGACCTCAGACATAAATGTTAGTAGATTATCTCATTTGGAGCTAACAAGAGACAGAGCCTACAGACTCCTTGCTTCCTTGTAGGACTAATGTCTGTTATTCATAAGCATTTCCATTTTCTTTTCAGTAAGGACAGAACTTTTTTTTTTCTCTAAAGACATGACTTCCAAGCCTCTGAAAAACTGACTCATAGTCAGGATTCCAAATGTAAAAAATAGTCAGAGGTTTATGGGCATTTGTAAATTTAGCTTACAGCTTTCGCAGAAGCAAGATGTGCAACAAAACAAAACGTACAATAAATAATTATGAATTAAACAGAAAACCAGAGCCTTATGGTAGCAAAAAACATTGTTCCTAAAAAATAAAAAATATGAGTGCAATATTTAAAGTTTAAAAACAGAATTCTGAACCTAAAACTACTTCAAATTTAAATGGATTAATTTTTGAATCTTCAGATAGGTCCCTAGGGCTTTGGTTCCATGTGAAAAGCATCAGGTCTAGTTGTAGCTCAAGTACAGCCAGAAAATTTTCAAAACCTTGGCTTTTGGCCAGAAATATCAAAAATTCTGTGCAAGCATATCGTCTGCTAAGAGACTTGCCTAAAACATACTAAATATATACTAAAATATACAGTAATAGTTGATCTATTCATTATTTATATAAGGTAAAGCAAATTCAACTGCTGGGAATACACCTAGGAAGTTGGAGAGTTAGTTCAAGGTCCTGCTTCAGGGAACAATTAATTATTTATACAAAGTGGAAACAGGTTTGAAAGAGGCTGAAATAATCTGTTTCCATAATGCCTGATAAACTGATAAGGCTATCCCTTGGGAAATGGAACATAATTTCAAAATGCAAGCATGTTAACTGTCTGGGATATCTTGAATCATAATACCACACACAAAATCTCATGAAAAATACCTTTTTGAGACTTCAGTGTTATCTATTCCAAACCTGATCATTTATTTGGCTGGAACTGCACACTCAACATCTAAAATAAACCAAGCAAGCATGCAAGTGCTTCCAACTGGCTCCTAATGGTGATTCATTAACAAGTGGCTCAAAAGCCTGGCATGGCTTGTATCCCTAGGAGCTACAGATGCATTTTTAAAGGTGTTTAGGCACCTAAAGATGCAGATAAGAAGCTGGCAAAGTTTTAACCGTTAGGCACCTCTTTGCATCTTTAAGTGCCTAAGTACCCTGAAAAGCTTGGTCCTGAGAGCCATGCTGCAGGCTCAGTCAGTGACAAGCCCCCTTCAATGGCTTTTCTACTGATTTTATTTATCATCTTGGAAATAACAGCTACCCATATCCTTTTCTAGTTACCCTGATTCACTTATTTTAAATAAATAACGTATTTTGCATGCATTACATGTATGACTAGCAGGAAGAATTTTGTACACATTCTGGTTTTATATTAGTGGCCATTGAGCCCCCTGCAATTTCTGGATTCCAGAAACATCAGGTGTTTTTCATGTACAGTGATTCACATTCATTTCTACTTGGCTCATAATCCTGCGTTATCCTTCTTGGAACAGATAATAAGCAACTTCTGAGATATCTTTTCTTGAATAATAAAGCCCAACAAACCATTGATTTTTCTCCTTATCTCATGCAACATTTACAAATGCGCAGCCCTTCCTGTATTCAGGAAGACAAGTACCAACAATCATCACAGATATCAAACATAGAACAGGAAAGACTTATAACAGAAAGTTCAGGAGGTTATCTTTTTGGGTTTTTTGTTTGCTTTATATATTTGACACCAAAAGAAAACACTAACCTTGTAAGAAAATGATCTTTAGAGAGACATTAGTGTCTTAAAAAGTCTGACATAACTTACAACTTATACTCAGGATATGTGCTTGGTATTTGCTTTTCCCTCTCCTTTCCAGCTTTGCTCTTACTCTGTGGTAACCAGCACAGTATTGGTCATGCCTGATGAAGACCCAGAGGCTCAAGATTTTTCTATATGAAAGTTAACATGGATATTTTGAACTTTATTTCTTTCCACTGCCCTTTTCCTTTCTACCAGCAGCAATTCTTTTGCCTCCTCTCAGTGTGTTGGGTACTGAAGAAAAGACAGTCATATCAACACTAATGGAACAACAAATTGCATTTTACTGAAGTGGTCTATTTCACAGAGGATCTCTTAATAAAAATGAACCACCGTTTATAACGTTATGACTGATCGAACATTAACATCTCTCTCTGCAGATTAAACATCACTTTCAGTGCATGTCACTGCACTTTCCCATAAGGTTTGCTGGCTTTTGGCACTGATCATGATTGATGCATTGTTCATATGCAACATGAAACCTGTGCCTTGCCTGTTTCTGGTAAACGAAAACCACTTCTGTTCCAAATGGTAAAACTTGTACCAGTATTTTAACTTATCCACACCATCACTCCTTTCACAGACCTAATGCTACGTATAAAAACCTTGCTTTCTTTCCTCTCTGGACTGTCTAAAATTTAATCATTTCAAAGGCAAAATTCAACGGAATTAATAGCAATTTGAGGCTGACACAGATGATGGTTTAGATTAATAGTCCATTTAAACTTTTAAATGTCTACGAGCACTCGATGCATATATGCTTTTTCTTTGACGTTGTCTCAAAAACTGTATTTGCCACACACAGCTGAAGGATTCCTTAAATTCGTCATTAATTTTCAACTTTCGCATGTTGTCACAATCCTTTAAATTTAATTTCTCTTCTAGAAGGCCTGTTGGCTTAGAGGCAGAATGACCTACCATTTGTAAAGGGGTGAAACATAAAAGTGTCTTTCTTTATAAAAAATAATGCTTTTCAGTGGGATCATGTCCCAAGGGTGATTTTATATTGAGCACTGAAAGCTGATTATTTTTCTATGCCAGGTGATTGCCATGAGCAACGAGTTCTGGCAGACTTGTCAGCTAATCTAGGTGCTGAAATGACAGGTGATGCTGGATTTCACATCAGGTGTCCAGTGGCTTAGTTCTGTACAAAGGACCTGACTCATGTGTTGGAAGACTACACCTGTGTTTGCAGGCAGTGCAAGGAATGCCAGTGAGAAAGTTATGTTGGGCATGTCTGTGGAAGCAATGAGGACAAACCATATCATAACACTTGAAAAGTTATGCTAGAGGATAAAACTCTAATTTATTTATGTAAACCACAACATTTTTCACAAAAGGGACTCACAGAGACCCCTCCTGGAATAGTCAATTACCTTGCCATCAGAATCTTTTTTCTACAAGGAGAAATTCAGTCCAAAAGGGTCAGAGAATGGAAGTGAATTTGAATAATTTATATACTAAAAAATAAACCAGTGGACTAATCTATCAAATGTGTGGTTTTTTCTCTGTTCTTATTTGATGTTTGGTTTCATGAACAATGAGTCAGTTTGACATAGATAACAAACCTCAAGATGGGATTTAGTGACATAAATCCAAAGACAGAAGTCTCCAGACTATTCTTGAAGCAGTATCAGATGAGCTCTGTCAGAGATCATCACCCCAGCTGCCTAAATCAGTTTTTCCTTAGAAATTATCAGGCTGATGACAGAGGAAAGAGATACAACTCCTATCCTAATTTTTGCTACATCAACCCAACATCAGAGATGTCTTTACACAGAAATGTGAGATTTTCTGTATACTTTTTGCAGCTGATGTTGTTTGTCCCACAAGTGAATTTGAAAGAACAGTCAGGCAATAAACCTCACTTCTACCTTGATTTTTCTGCTGAGCTTTGTAGTTCTCTTTGCAGTGCACTTTTTTTTTTCCCCTTGGGCATCATATATAGAGAAAACCTCTCTGTGAATTTTAGGATAACTCTGGCTTTCCACTAAGCCGTGTTGAACCTAAAAACTATGCATAGCATATTTGACCTTCCTTTGTTCAATGGTAAATGACTACAGAGGCTGTCTTGATTTATCTTCTTTAAACATTCATTATTGGACGTAATTGCCATATCTCTTATTTTCATTCCCTTGAGCAGCCCATTTTAATCTCATACCATATGGAAGTGATTGCAAGCCATCAACAGTGAAGGAAAACCTGAGGTAGATTTGCATCGAGATAAAATGCATCTGCTCTAAAATTCCTGGAGTAATTTCACTGAAGAATGACATAATTCTGGATTATGTCAATAGCATCAGTGTGTTAGATTGGGCAAGAAGACATTTGCAGTCCCCTCTATGTAAAGATATTGATCAGATAAAGTTAATGACAACATTTAGTGATGGCTAGCTTAACATGATCCTTTGTTTTGTGCACTGAAATTTGACAGAACAAAATATGTCTTTATCAGGCTGCAGACTCCCCTTTATGTTCCAAAATATCATCATGTTTTATATTTTGGATTCATATATTATTTCTCTAAGGTGTTCAAAGTATCTGCTTTCTTGGGGTCCAAGGCTTAATATGTCATTAAATTATAATCATAGAGTCCTGGTTTTGGCCAGGATAGAGTTCTGGGACTGTAACTCTGAAAATCTGGCGAGAACTCTGGAAAAAGGACTATTGTGGTTTAACCCCAGCCAGCAGCTAAGTACCACACAACCTCCTAATCCTGCAGGTGGGATGAGGAGGAGAAGTGAAAAAGGGTAAAACTTGCAGGTTGAGATAATCACAGTTTAAAATAATAATTAATAATAATAATAATACCCAAGAGAAAAAAGTGATGCGCAGTAAAACTGCTTACCACCAGTGTAGAAATTCCCAACCCATCCCTCAGCTAACTCCTGCCAGTTTACACAAGGTATGGAGCTCTATGGTATGGAATATTCCTTTGGCCTGCTCAGGTCAGCTGTCCTGGCTGTGCTCCTCCACAGTCTCTTGAGCACCTGTTCGCAGGCAGAGCAAGGAAAACTGAAAAATCCTTTACTTAGGGTAAGCTCTACTTAAACAACAACCAAAACCCTTCAGTGCTTTATTAACAGTATTCTCATACTCAATCTAAAACAGAGCACTTTACCAGCTACTAAGAAGATTAACTCTATTCCAGTTTAAATCAAGATACAGAGTAAAGCCCTTAGTACTACATTCTGAAGTTATCTGTTCTACCTTACAGGTCTGCATTCCCAAGGTACAACGTGCATTCTGAAGAAAAGGATTGACTGAAGCAAGCAGCGTGAAGAAAAAGATGGCAGTAATGTCTTATTACATTTAAGTGGCCTACGTACACTGAACTAGAGGGAAAATAGAAGAGTGACAGAAATTCTAGCTGGACTCAGTAGCTATGAGGTCAAATTAAGTTAAACAGTCCACCAAACATAGTTTTCAGAAATCTGTAGAACTGCTTCCTTGAAATACTGCGGCCGTCCTTGTGCTTCACTTTCCTCACTTCCCTGTTACCCAAGAAGCCTGGGCTGAGAAGAGTCTAGACAGGACTCTGGGAAGCAAAGACCTCAGAGAGTGATTTCAGAATACCAGACAGCCAAGGACTCAATAGAGAAGTTTTGTGGCTAGCAGTGAATGCCAAAGAGCATAGGTATACAGTGAAATAGAAGAGATCTAGGAACCAAGCTGAACCTGAACCTCTCATTATCTGCTTCACTTACACCTCTGTTCCCTGACCCCACTGCAACATGCTCCAGATAGCATTCCTCAAGACTGATTTATTTCAGTAGGGACTGGTCCTTAAAATTTGTGACTGGGTGCCAACTGGTACTTCTTGGCCTTGAGACCAAAAACCATGAGAAAAGAAAGTAACTAAGAGCTGAAAGAACTCAGAGAGACAATCCAGTCCATAGTGACTCAGTAGCTGTAGCTACATCCTTGTGTCATGAACTGGCACCACTAACTTTAAAAAAAAAAAAAATCCCAAGGCTGGTCCAGACTATAGCTGATCTCCAATAATCTCATTACATCATTGAACCAAATTTGTTAGTAAGTCAGTTTTCTGAATGCTTGGTTGCTCCATTCAATTCCTTTTAGATGTTTCTTGAGAGCTTTGGAAGTCATCATAACTGCTGATTTTGTGGACTCTAGGGAACTTTACAGGAGACATTTTCATGTATTGCAAATATTTTAATTCCCTGTGAAGTAGCTGAAATCCAACAGCTCTATAAAATATTGACCTTGTTTACTTCTGGAGAGCTGTGTCAGGAATTCTTGAGCTATGTAACAAGGCAATTAGTATGTCAGATAATCCTTTAATTAGATTAGAGGGTACAGCTACTGTATGTCAAATACCTATTGGTAAATGAAAAAGTCTGTCTTGGGGTTTCCTAAGTATGTAAGGTCTATTTATTTGTCACATAGTTGATTTAAAACTACTTCTAAAGGACTATACTGTTCAAGAGAACAGTTAGGTAGGTTAATCTGACCTGAAAAACCTTGACACATTTCTGTTTGTTGTGTGAGCCAGGGACATATTTCAGATCTAAGAGGTCTTCAGATCTAGGAGACCCACCTCCTGTCACCCTGTATGGCAACATGCTGGAAAGAGGTAAACATCAGCTAGGCAGCACAGGACAGGGTATATTTTGAAACCTCAAAGTTTTATATGCCTGATACCAAAAAGCAGCCACTTGTGCAACATCAGGTTCCTGACTAGGGAGAAGCTTTGATCCAAGTTATTTTATTGGCAATTATATGGTCATTGCTCAGTGTAGTGTTTTCCAGATTTTTTCATCTGACTCCCTGCCATCTGAAGTCTGATGGTAATTATTGAAGATATATCCCTTCTTCCAGCACAAAACTCAAACTAGTAGTCTGCAAATTATTCTGGCTAGAACATTTTCCTCCCAAAAAGGGGCTTCATAGCACAGAAAGGTCTCTTTTCCTTTTCTAACAAACTCTAGGCATCTGAGCAATTCAGCTCAGTGTCAATTGAATTACACCAAATTCTACTTCAGCTGAATTTTGTCAATGATACCTTTCAGTGGCATATATATGTAGTAATATGCCAAATGTTGGATCATGACTCTGGAACATGGAGAACATTAGTATTTATAGAGGCTCTCAAACCCCCTTCCACTTTGCCTTATTTATAAATAAAGCCCCTGTTCCCAGTACTTGATACCTATGTCCTTATTCTGCAATTGAATATTTGCAATTGAATATTTGCATACCTATCAAACCTGTGATAATTTTTATCACAAAAAAGCTGTTGAGAAAAGGTTGGGTTTTTACCACATCACCTAAGATTAACCTGATCTCTGTTAATGTCATTCAGTGACAAGTTTATAGTAACACTGTATTTAAGATTTTACTGTTTAAATGAGCATTTTGAGAGTATAAACTGTGTTGCTGCTTTTAAGAGCTTAGTAGCTGAAAAGCCATTCCCTACATCTATATGAAAATTGCATGCAGTAATGAATTTGTCCATAAAAAGCACAGAGCACTGTTTTGTCGCATGGACATGTTCCTGCTCTTTTTTTTTTAATACAAGAGAGGGCTTAGAGCTGGATGATATATCCCCAGCAGGATAACAAAACCACAGAGTGAACCACTCACCTTCGTAGTTCTAACAGCTTGTATGAAGTAATGAACATGACTACAGAGCTTTTCACTGCCTCAGGCCCTGTACTAGGAGCTCAGAATACATGGAAGTGAGATGTCAGAAAGGAAACAGTACTTGATTTTGAAATAAGAATGAATTTTCTAACCATCTCGTACCCACCACATCTATGAATTTCTTACATAATGCAAAAAATATTGAAATACATGGCCTTCTGTGTGCTGAATGGTAATAGAATCTGGCAACACGAATTAAAAAACAAAGCTTTATTGAGGCAGTAGGAAGGATGAGCATAGAGCAGCTCACCCAATTGCTGATAGCAGATACAGGATCATGACTGATGCTATGGTTCTGGTGGACTGCCAGGGACACTTGGTGTCTGGGGCATATGGCAGCAACAGCCAATCCTGCAAATGCCTTTTGAATGCAGTCAAGAGTCATGCCACTCCTCGGCTCCACCAAAGATAAAGTGATTTGGGAGAATAATATCTTTCATGAATAATGTGTGTGGCATTCTGTCTGCACTACTGATTCTGGCTGAAGACAGGGTGTCAGGATGCTGCATGTCACCTTCTATTTAGGAATAGACATTTATGTATACATATATATATGTTTAATATTCACACTTAAAATTTCACTGAAAATATCAAAAGATTGGGTACTGAACTTGGGTGAATATGCAGCTAGAAATCTCTCTATTGCTGTTTTTATGTGAAGAGTGTATTATGTCTCTCTTGGAGAGAAAAAAAAAGACAACAGTCAGCAATTGTCATTCAATGCTCAAACATCAGCCTACCTCTAAGGCTTGAAAATACATTTTAAAACTTCTAAACTATGAACATAAATTTAAAAATTGCACAAGCACTCCTTTTCAGCTTACTAGATGGAAAGCTTGGATATTTGCTTTAGTGATATTTATATTTTAATCACCATGCATGGTGATAATGTTAACAAAAATAATTGTCATAATAGCTATTTTTCATCCTCTCTCTATAATAAATATGGCTAGAAGAAAAATAATTTTTCATTAGTTTTTTTCTTTTATTCTCTTCTATCAGCTTCCTAAAATGATAAATGAATTGTTTCTAGAAAGAAGTGACAGCTTTGTTCTGTATCCTACTTTATATGAGGCAAATCTGTTGATCTGTTGTAATTTAGAAGAGCAAATTTTAAGACAATCATCTAAAAACCTCTCTTCATTCTTCGTGCCCACCTATAATTATTGCTAATTGTATAATTTCAGAAATTGATGGAGCATTTTAAGAAAGGGAAGCAGAAAAGGAAAACATCTTCACTAAAGCTCTTGGAACACAGAGATTATCTTTGCCTAAAGGGCATATGAGGAAGTGCAACGCTGAGAGCCTGCAGCATGGACTATTACTTAGATGACACACTATCATTTACTGAATTAGTCATATTATCATTATTCCCTATGGTGTTCTATTACTTGAGTGTGGAGGTAAAAAATATATATTTTTTTTTTTTGCTCAAGACCTGAACAGGCTAGGGCTAAGACCTTAGGACTAGTTTCATTATATTAAAAGATTCAGTACATATGGGTGTTCAAGAACAAGTCTAAGATTTAAAGGATGACTCCAAATAAACTCCAAACCAAGACTCCAAATAAACTTTTATATCACAACATAAATCCCTGTAATGAAGGTAAAGCTACCCCTAAGTTTAGTTTGCCCACTCCTACTAGGTTTTTCAACCACTATAGCTTCATCAAGCTGCCCTGGATCCTTACTTGAGGAAATTTAAACCGTGAGGCTCCCTGTATTTCCTGTTAATACCTCATTAAACCAGCCATCAGGGAACCGTTGTTGGTGTCTCTAGAGAGTTGATTTCCATTCCTTGGACTTCAGCTTTAAGACCCAGGCAGTGACACACTAAAGAGAAACACCTGCAACTGCTGACCCTATGAGATCTGGGAACAGGTGTTAGCAGATCAGCTGAAGAGCATTGAGTACAGAAGCAACAGGATCATTCTGACCAATTGCTACTTTTTACAACATATCCTACGTTAACTATTATTAAAAGAAAAATTTTTAAAAAGTGTATAAATTGGCTAGATTACAAGAGTACATGACTGTGCTTTTTGAACCTGTTGATGAAGAAAAATATGAGGTGCGGTTAATTGATGAAATGTATTGTATTTCAACTAAGATACAAAAATTAGAAATGTGTTCAGCTGCTTACTTATTGCTAAAGCACTGGGCTAAATTTAGATTAGAAGGACCATGTTTGATATAAACACTAATGAAAGGAAAAGATTTGGGGGTAAGAATTTTTGTTAAAGCATGGAAAATAGATTTAGGTCTATATCCAGCCTCAAAATTACAGGAGGAGGATTTGAACAAATGATAGCACTGCACACCACCTGTATGCTGTTATACTGTTCATAGCCTTTTTAACAAGCTTATTTTAGTCAGCAGTAAGTAGAAGAAGCTATTTTAAACACAGATATCAATGCCAAGATGCAGAAGCTTCCATATTTTCAGAACAATACCCAAAACCTTGTTTGTAGTAGTCCATTTCAACAGAAAACACATATGCAAGTTTATAGGCTAATTCATTCACAGTTGCATAACTATCTTCACTAATCAATGTTTTGCCCACTTTTAAAAATGCAAAATCAGCACGTGTAAACCATGCAAACCTGAGAGCAGTCCATGACAATATGCATCCCAGCCTGGCACAGGCACGTGCCCTCAGTGACAATGCACATGAACAATATTAAGATGTTTATCCTTCCTTCAGGCCAGAAAAAACACACACAACCTGGAAGCGTAGGCTTCTCTGGGAGAGTTAAGTAATGTGACATCTGTGTATTTTCAAAGCACTGCCTGTTTTCATTTCCCAGCCACCAGTACTGCCACGAAGGCAGTTAAATAGTGCAGCAACAGTCTTCTCTTTCAAGAGTCTTGTTATTTAGCTAAAACAAAACAAAAAAACCTTCCAATTATAGAGATTAAACTCTTATTCTGCTTGTATAGCATTCCCTACCCCAAACCCTGCATAATTGAAATTATCTGTCAACATCCTTAAGTCTCACTCACAAAAAAAGTAATTATGAAAGACAATGGGGAACAGGTTTTTCTTTTTGTTAGTGCTCTTTGGTTTTTTGCTGTTTTGGAGAGGAAAGGATACAAGCAGAAAGAACCTTTTCCTGTTTACTCTCTCAGTAGCTAGCAGCCCTGTGACTACGGATAATACAGCCCTGAAGTGGCCAATAATCTGTGGTAAAAAGTCCTATCTAGTGTCTGTATGCCATATGTACATGGCTATGTGGCTTCTGGTAGACTCAGGGCACAGGTCTCCCCGTGAGTGGCTGAGCAGACATATGTTAGATAGCATTACCTGGTAACATCTGCCATAATAATTACATCCTGCTGAAGGCTGGCAGTGTCTCCTACAACAGCTGCTCTCATTTTGTTCCTATAGGAAAGCAGTCATGAAGGGTAAAAGGTTACCTGACTTCTTTTTCAGGTTGGCAGGGGGAAGCAGGTTTCTTTAAGGGGAGTCAAGGTCTGCAAAAGCTTTCTTTCATAACTTTGTGGTGGACCCTTTTTAGTTGTTGCCTAGAAGACTCCACAGCAGATACTGAGCATCTGGATCATAAAAGGTTTGTTGCTGGTTAGAGCTGGATCCTGGAAGGGGAAGCTTTAATGAAACAGGGCAGGGAAACCTCAAGAAAATATTCCATCTCTTGTTCTGTGTGTAAAGCACAGCTGTAGGAAAAAGCAAGATTTTAAGCCCTTACGGCTAAAAGGCATGTTTACTGGAGAGCAAGCCAAAAAAGGATTATCTTTAGGTGTTTGAAACTCTTAATTGGCAAGATACATGAAAGGAAATACAGTGATTTTTGTCCCTGCTTCTGGCTGTGAAGGGAGGGTCAGTAGTCAGAGACAGAGGGAAACGAAGGCTTCTGGCAAAGTGAAAGCTATTGAACTTGATTTCCTAAGAGAAATTTGTAGAGAAATATTTTGCATCAGCTTCCCAACTGGGCTCTTGGCTGTTCTATTTCTCTTAAGCAATAAACCCTTTTGAAAATGTATTTTTAAAAATCTATGAACTAGGCCTGCATGGAATTTTTTTTAAGAAAGACCATTCTATTTATGAAAAAAAAAAACTGTATCCAGCTTTTCTAGCTAACAGGCTTTTAACCTTTTATCAAAAAGCACATATTCTTCTGTAGGACAGATACCCTGAATCAGTCTGTCAAGGCTCTTCCTGAGTGCCTCCATCAAGGGTGTTTTTATTGCATTCATTCATTCATTTATTCATTATTAATTTATTTATTTATTTATTTATTGCCCAGTTTGTTAAAAATCTTTGTTCAGAAGCTTTTACATGCTAACAAGTGGCAGGACAAAGCAAGAGGAAATGGCCTGAAGTTGTGCCACAGAAGGCTCAGATTGAATATTAGAAAGTATTTTGTTACCAAAAGGGTTGTTGAGCATTGGAAATGGCTGCCCAGGGAAGTGGTAGAGTCACCAGCCTTGGAGGGGCTGTTTAAAAGACATGTAGCTGTGGCACCTGGGGACATGGTTAGCAGTGGAATTGGCATTGTTGGGTCTATGGTTGCACTTGATGATCCTAAAGGTCTTTTCCAACCTGCATGAGTCTATGATTTTTGCTCTTCATATCATTGTACACGATGGTGTGAGAGAAAAAAAAATCTGTGGCAGGTTGACTGAAGGCTGCAGAACGTTAGAGAGCAATGGTGTTAACCCAGCTGAGGTCCTCCTTCCATACAATCCTCACAGCAGGCACTAGAAACTTGCATTTTCTCATATTACAGATTCTAGAACTTGATAGAGAATAGTTAACAAATGCCTCTAGCTGGTGCCTGCCTTTCTCTCTTTCTCTTTCTCTCTTTCTTGCTCTCTTCTTTCTTTCTTTTAAAGGCAAATATAGGATTTTAGAAGCTGGTAGGAATGTTAATAAGCAGAACAGAAGACATTCAATATTAAAAAAAGTCTGATAATTGTTCTCGTTCACTGGTCTTTGAAAATAAGTGATGTGCACTTAGTTTTTTTGTAAATTAAAAGGTTCTATACACTGGCCTTAGTTCACATTTTGCTTTATTCCCTGAAGTAATGCTTTCTGTATGATAATTTTCTTTCCCTGGGAATACATTATTTGCCCTGAGTTGCATACTTAATAAGGGACAGACAAGAGTAAAAAAGGAACAGAAATCTTCAGGCCCTTTGAAGAATAAAAGCAGTTCACCTTTTGGAAGATGCCTATTATGCTAGTTCTTGCTCATCAGCTGCCTGTAGATGGGTTGTCTTCATCATATCTGTGCTCACATTTAATTACTTATGAACACTTCAATGTTTATTTATGAAAACACCTAACCTCTTTTTTTTTTAGACCTTCTGTTTAGATTATTTCTTTTCAATTAAGCCGGAGCCAGTGAGTGTTCTAGCATGTTGGCCTTTAACTGCCTGTATGAGTGGTAATTAACACATTAGCATTGCCAGTCACAAGAAACCATCACTGTAGGAGCAAGAGCACTGATGTAGGAGCGGCACTCTTCACCCTGAAAGAAAAGAAGCAGGACATTGTTTGTTTGGTTTTTTTTTTTTCTTAATCAGAATATGAGTAGAAATAACAGATCTATAATTATTCCCTGAGAGGTGCTAACTACTATGTTTCCATGCCATTTTCGTCATTTCCTTTGGTTAGCTGTTTACAGTGAAATGGTAGTAAAAAATGTGGCAGCATATGGTGGTGGGCAAGGGAGAGAAAACAGAAGTGGGGGAATGTACCAAGGCAAAAATAAGTAAAAGTCAAATCTGTGCTGCTGGGTCATTTTCTCTCAGCTCTCCTTGCAGTTAATTAAGAGCAAAATATGCCTTACGCACATTAATGCGCCCACTGAGTCCCCGAGTAAGTGATTCTGTCTTCATCCATTAAATTACTGAAATAACTTGGGTTTCTTAGCCTTGAATTTTAACCAGACCTTGTGAAACAGGAAAAAGCAAACATAGAATTTCAAATTGAGCCTCAGAAGCATTTTGAATCTTCAAACTATGTGACTTGGTGTACATGTGAGTCAACAATATGATGTTGGACTACACTGTTTTGACTGCAGCTGGAAAAGAGATTACTTGTACCCTGTCTTTTAAATTCTGTGAAAGACCAGATATTTAATACTATTAAAAGTTATTTCCCTGGTCCAGCCTGAAAGGGCGATGATGTTGTCATTCCCCAAATCTGAAGCTTCCATTTGTGTCATCCGCTCCATTTTACTTTCCTTTTAAATACATTCTCGGTCTTACTGCAAAAAAAATAAAACGTGTTCTTTTCTTAACTTAATGTAAGGGAGAAAGGAGGAGAACATGGTTTTTAGTCTTAAAGAGATGTCATTTCTGCTGTTGACATACATGTCAGTAAAAGCAACAGTTTTGTTGCTGGTACAAGAACTGCTGTGCTTTGACTAGCAGATTACAAACAGTCTTGGCAGAGTCAGTAAACTGTGACAGCAAGAGATTATAGCTACAGTAGAGTACAGTTAGGTAGGATGTAGTGCTAAATGCCTGAGGGATGAAAGAACATGAATTGAAGTTCCCCACAGAGATTTTGGATCTAGCACATATCCTGTAGTAGGACTAGTGCTGAAAAGGAGCAATCTCTTCAATGCACTGCGTAGAGTCTGTTATCTTTTCTCTCTCTCTTCACTTCCACCAAAAGGCAGATTTTGGATATTTTCTGCAAGAAGCAAATTTAATATCATTGCCATAAATCTACCCATACTTTCTCCCTATAAAAGAGATTCTCACTTCAGGACTACTTCCTATTCATGTTGGGCAGAGTGATGGTCATATTTGTCCACTGGCTCTAAGTTTATGAAAGGCTCTGATATGTATTTGAAACAAAAATAGTTCAAAGTAAACTTTAGTCTATAATAACCTGTTAACCTCATTACTGTCTTACTTCTTTCATTATTACATGTACACGCATATATGTCTGCTATTATCTGGGCATTTGTTTTCTGTACTTCTGATTACCTTTTTGGTTTTTTTAATACTGAGTGCTCAGATAATAATAATGTCTTACTCATTAATGCAAAACTCCCATTAATTTTCTTCACATCCTTTACCTCAGCAGTAACTCTTATTTTGAGACTAAATGTTAAACTGTGTAAAGCAACATATCTTATGTTCAGCCATGACTGATAACTGTAGAACTGGGCTTTTGTTTGCCAATGTTCTGTGGCTGTGGTTTTAACCCCAGGTTACGGTTCTTACTGACCTGATATATTCAGGTCTCCAAACCCACATTATTTTCTGAGGCAATTTGTTTCTTAACAATAAATACAGCTGAATTCCAGTCTCTCTAATATTGCGAATCTGTCTTCTAAAATAGTGGAGGTTTTTGTTTAACAAATTATCAAAGAGGGGAGAGGGCTTCCTACCATTCATCTAGTTCCTACATGCAGAAAGGTTATGGACTTACTCCTCTGCTGATGATGAAATAGAGCAGCCCAAAATGTTCTCAGGACAGCTTAGATATTTTCAGAAAGCAATGATTTACCATCATTTTCTCTATGCAGTTTCCACCTAACTGGCTGAAAAGAAAAGAAATAGATAGAAAAAACTTGGTCTAATTTGATTAGACCAAGTTTCCAAGGAGACCAAGACTCCCTGTGTCAGCAGAAAGGTACAGCACCAAAGGAGTAACATACTGTCTTTCAAAGAGATGAGATTGTTGTCATAAAAGAAAAGGGGAGAAAACCAGACAGCTTTAATTCCTGTTCACAGATTGTGGACTATCTTACTTTTCTTTTTGGCTGTCAATAATTCTGCTAACATATGATAGCCTTCAGCATGGTTGCTGCTGTGCTTTTGGGGCAGGACCTATCACACACTGTACTGGGGTCCTATGCTATCACTTGATTTAAGCACAATGAATACCAAAGACATATTTTGAGTTTGTCTGACTGATGTGTCTTCTAATGGTGTGCCTGGGAGATGGAGACTAAAGGTTAGTTTCACTCGGTGCATCTGATGATCTGACATAGATTAAACACAAATTTCCATGGGCACAGCTATTATGATTTGGCCTATGTATAGGAGTAATACCCTCATTTCAGTCTGTTAGTCTCCATCCAGGCTGATTATGCCATTGTACTTCTTTATTTGTAGCATCTAAGGTGTTGTCAAAGGCAAACTTTGGTATGTAACAACATTCCTTGCTTTCACCAACAAGGAGTCCACTAATAGTCCAGAACTCTAGAAAGCCTCCTGAATGTTGCTCCATTTTGTGTGTTTTTTTCTCTTCTTTTATAACTGCTTGGTGTCAGTAGTTGCTTGGCATGTGGTTTTAAAACCATTCCTGTATTAATCACCTGTACAGCAAGGAATGTCTCCCCTGAGCTGCTACATGACACCAGGTAGTCAGTAGAAAATGGGACACAAATCCTGACTTACTTATCTGGACAATTCAGCTGAAGTGCTGCTGCTCTTCATACACACATGCTGCCTTGCAGACTGATGGGCTCAGGTCTCTGCTGTTTTGGATACCTCTACACTGTAACCCTCTGTAGAGTACCCCTTGTACTGATGAGCCAATAGCTGCCAGGCAGCTCTGAAAACTGACTTGTAATTGCCTTTCTCTAACTCTGGCAATATTATGTAAGTCCATAAAGCAAGAAAACAAAAACAAACACATGATGGACTTCCTACTTTATTTGCATCTACCTTCATTACTGCTGGTGAACTTGAACTGGAATAAGGCTGATTCCTCTACAGCCCTTTTATTATAAAGGTATGAGTAGGCATAACCAAAGTTTAGAGAATTGACCTCTAAAGTAGAATAGGAAAGGCAGGAAAAGCTTCTTTAGAGAAAAGACATCTAAATTCTCTTTTATCTTCACAACAGGCTATACTTATTTTGCAGTTTGGGGGGGTGTAAATAGAAATGCTTGTCTTTGCTGCAGAATTGTCTAAACCTCTGTAAATAATTTAATTGAGCTGTGAATATTCAGTGATTGAAAAAACTAATTACTTTGGCTTAATTTGAGTACTGCCTGACTGCTCTGGAGTTGCGGGTAATTTAACAATGTAGATAGTGCGTGAACATGGAATGTTAAACAGTGACTGGGACAGAGTTAAAAATTAAAAAATAACTCGTAGAGTTTACAAGTATGCCGTGGGCAGGGCTGTTTGTACCATCCAAGGGCTTTTTGCAGACAGTTTTATGCGCAGTGCTTTCTGAAACATCTATTGGAATATTTTTGTACATCATTAAGTAATTGCTTTCCACTCCCCATAGAATTTTGCAATAATTTTGCTTATAAAGATTAATCACATTCACTCGTGAGCTTCAGCTTTCAGTTTTAATCATTGGTTAGGTATCATGCAGATACTTTTCCTATGAGTTTCTTTACATATTTCCACCAAGAGTCTCATTGTTCCTGGAGGGAATGTGATGTCTGTCCTTTTCCTGAGGAGGTGTTTCAGTCATGTTAAATTGCACAGTATGCAGTGCTTCTTCATTTTGTGTTGCTGGTACCTGTAAAATGCAGACATCATTGAATATTCTTCCTACAGAACTTTAAGCCTTGTTTTCTGGGGTCATTACAAATCAACAGTTATTCTTCTTATATACAATTACATGCTTCTAGTTTTCAACTGACTTGTAATAGACTCCTAATATGAATGTCTACTGTTAAATTATATAGAGAATTAATATTTAGCTGCCCATAAATTAGTAAACTTCTAAAGAAAGCTGCATTTTAAATTGCATTCTTATTTTTTTAGACGTGATTAGGCAAAGTTCAGGGAGTGTGTGGAGGGAGTTATTTTTTATTTTAAATGTGTACTCTGTACTTTCCAGTGGAAAGCAAGGGAAATTAGACCAATGGAAAAATGGAAAAACATGAATAAAGATGATATACTATGCTTGTACTGTTCATCTATTATTCTGTGAGCCAGTCATCAATAGTGATGTGGTCAATAGTTTAGTAGCATTTTACTAAAATGAATAAATAAGAGTTCCAATTAATACATCAGTTTATTATCCAACTTTCTGTTCTATGTTCACAGATCTCAAGGAAGAGGTGTAAGAATTGTCAGAAGAATGGGTTTAAGAGTTATCCATGTTTCATGACAATGAACTAAAAGGATTTCAAGGTTCTTCTCTACTGAGTACTGTGATGGTAGAAATATTTATTTTGGTTTTCTTTTCCTAATTATTTTACATGAGTAAAATGAGAACTTTTAACAAGAAGTTCTCATCTTCAGTAGGTTAACTAAGGCCACAAGGGGAAGCATCCTGCAATTCAAAGGCCTTCAAAGGTAACATGCATTATGTTAGATCACTGCATAAAACTTGCAAAATCAAATCTGTGAACATAGTCTGAGCAATTCCTGAACCTGAGGAGAGGCTGACTGTGCTTCGTTAAGAGGAGGGCTCTCCTTATTGGGTATCAAATAACCTCTGAGATGGGTTTCCTGCAAAGCTGAACGGAATTTAGTGCTGCTCTTTGTCTCCGTGTGACACCACAGGGTTAGTTCTTGGGAATGACTGTAACAATCCTGAAAACCTGATGGAAAAAGACTCAGATAAGCTATGGGTGCAGCAGGAGATGTTTCACCCATTAAAGAATAAAAATCTAAAACCCAAACCAAACTCAAAGCAATTCCACACAAGGTCATGATTGGCTGAGGTGTTATGGTATTTTTTCTTTAGGATCTAACCTGTGTGTATGGAGAGCTTGAAACCTGTCATACTGTTACACAACAGTCACCACACTGGACAATAGAAAATATAATAGGTACAATAGGACAAGAGAAGAGACAGGTATTCAAAAATTATCCTCCCTGGAGTGTCTGAAGCCTAAGACTTCCAACCAAGCTTTTTTAGACTAGGGCTAGTCTGTGTGTAGTAAAATAAGGACAGAGCATTCAACTCACCCACAGGGCAGAGGAGAGAATAACTCATATCCTGAACAGTACCCTGAGGACTAGTGTGTGCCTCCCACGGAATGGTGATACTTCACTAAGTTATTCAATATATGCTAGCTGGATCTGGATCAAGGATCTAATAACTACATTTGTGATATTCCTTTACTGCTCTTACCATCCCCGTTTTGGCCAAGGAAAGGGTTAATTTTTTCCAGTAGCAATGAGGTGTTGGAGCTGGAGCCATGTGGGAGTGACAAAGACCCTGGTATTATTGAATAACATCTTACATCATTATTGGGGGTGCGAGGGGGAGTATCTCTCTTTTCTGGGAAGAAGGGTGTTCCTTTCTGGAACTTGGGAAAGTGTAGTGGCTGGAGGTTTTGTCTGCCATTGTTTTCCATGGTCCCAGGCTTGGTGAGCACTGTGCAAAGTAAAATGCCTTCTCTTTGTACATCAAAAGTTATTACTGTTTGTTTTCTCATTTTATTGCACTTTTCAGTAAATTGTTTCTATTTCAGGCTGTGATCTTTGTCTTTTGCGCTTACAAAAGCTGGTGGGGGAAGGGAAGTGAGTGCTGGCACAATTTCAGTGGGAGCAATAAATTGGGGAATACCATTCCTAAACCATGACATTTGTCAGCCTTTCCAGTATGTCACAATACATGGTACAAAAAAAAGTCAGACCCTTTGAATTTTAAAACATATTCACTGAAAAATTCTCTGCACTCCAGAGGATGTAAGTAGCATCTCTTTTTCATTCTTCCCTCTTTCCTTCACCCATTAAATTCTCTGTGATGGTGTTCATAAGAAAAGTCTCTGGCACAAGGGGATCTGAATCTTTTTAGGGTATGCTTGCAAATGCTTTAATCACATGTAGTTTTCAACTTTGAAGTGAACCTGAGGAGTGCCTTTAAAACAATTTATACATCCAGTTTTCCCTCCTGGGATTGTCTTCAGCCCTGAGGAGATTTTTCAAAAGTTTCATATATCCAGAGGGTGGGCCCTCCAAACCCTCTAAATGCCACAAAGTGTAATTCCTTGACTCCTGAGTATAAAACAATCTAATGGTCCGGTTGTTTTTTTTCCTAAAAGTATTTGGCAAACCTTGAGGTACAGACCCAAGATTAAATACTTTTTTGTACTGTGAGACTACATAGGAATACAATAACTTTCCTAAGTCTGTCAATATAATGAATATTTTCTGGGTTTGCTTTTTAAAATCTATAAATGCTCTTACAATGAAAGCCATTAAAGAAGTACTCCAGAAATTCTGCTTTTCTGGGAAGTTTTTCTTCAAGTAACTCACAAATTTAATCCAGGTGGGAAACTGTCAGACAGCTTTAAAATTCTATTGAAAAGTAGGACATGGACAAAGGTTTTGTCCTCCTGTGTTTGAGAAGGTGGAACGAAGAGGCTAGCCATAAAAAAAATCACATATTTCAAATTCTTTTTGAGACAAGGCATTATTATTTTCTAGGGCTGTTATTGCTGTTGTTTAACTTCACCAACAGCAGTGGAAGAGGAGCTGCAAAACAGAGAAGTACAGAGAATTCTATGCATTTTTTATCAGGTGGATAACTGATGGATGAATGTGTGATATGTCTCTTCAGTTATACAGCAGAACTCAGAAGTTTTGAGTGACTGAACAGATTTTTATATTCCCAGTGAGCTAAAAGCTGAAAAATAGGATTATCCTTCACTGTGATTCACTTTGCTATATGAAGAGCAACGAGATCAAGTAAGGTCCTAGTAGTAAATGGGAGCACCACAGTGGGTTTGCAGCAGTTGAAACACTTGTCACCATCAGAACAGGTTCAATGACTCACCACAGCTTGAGTCCATATGCTGACTCTAGTCAGTAAACGAAGTGCAGGAGATTTCAGACTTCCTGAAGATTAAAGCTTGTTTCTACCCAGCACCTTGTTCTCTAATTAAGCCAATCTTCTTAAATGTAATGTTAGTAATGGTATATTTTCAAATGGAACAGATGGAGAGAAGTCTAGGCAGCCATTTGTTTAATAGGAGTGGAAACTGTGAAAATGAGTGTACCACAGGATTCAGCATTAATAGCATGTGATAAAAAGGAAGAAGTATCCTGAATTGTGAAACTAACACTTTTATTGAAATCACAGAAAAATTAGGTTGGAAGGGACCTTCAATCAAAGCAGGGTCAACTTTTAAGTTACATCAGGCTGCTCATTCCAAGCATAATTCAAAGTAAGTCTTGGGAAGACAATGAAGAAGAGTCACATACAGATTCTCTTTGTTGTTGTTGTTTCTCCCATAGTCCTGAGGAGTCAGTCCATTTTATTCACAAGCTTCTTGAGCGTTTTGATCAACTTCTGCTTTAAAATACAGGAGTAAAATGCAGGACATGGCCCCAAACTTACATGCTGTGTTTCTGCTCTCACTCTTCCCTGGGTCTTCTTTCCTTGATGTGCTTCTGCATAGCACAGGGTAGGTCGCAAGAAAAGGTAGCAGTACTCACAAGGGAAACTACAGGTATCTGAAGTTGACCCAAGCTCTTGACTCTCAAGTTCTCTGTGAAGAGAGGGGCTTTTGCAGAGCACCAGAGGTGAAATCCCACTCTGAGCTGTCCTCTGGAACTCTCTGTCTCTGTTGAGTAGAAGACTAGTTTCCAAATCTAGGCCACTTTCAAAAGTGTGAATGCCTCCCAGGGTACAAGCTGGTGTCAAATCAGAATCCCAAAGGCCCAAGTGGCCTTACTATCCAGGAGGTCACATATTCATAGCCAACTTTTTGCATGTTGCCAGTGTCTGTTTGCTTGAGTCTTATCTGGATAGTGCAAAGATTAATCAGGTATTTATAAGCAATCTGACACAGTACTGTAAAGACTATATGGTCCCTTTACACATAGTGAGTTGTTAATTTGAATCCAGAGAAAAAAAGTTATTTTTCTTCTGCAAAATCATCCTTTCTTCATTGGGTTTTGTTGGTGGTTTTTTTGGTTGGTGGTTTGGTTTGGTTTTATGTTTCTAATTATTGAAATTCTTCCCTGCTCTATTCACGTTTCAGCATCTGAGTAAGTGGAAATAGTCAATCAACAAATCTTTCATATTTGTGTTTTTCTTGCTTTAGGAAAGCATTCTCTTAGTCAATTTTGCAAAAAGGTACTGCAGTTCCTAATATGACTTGGTTCTTGTAGGAATTTCTCCTTCATGTAAGTGATGTCCAAACTGGCTACATACTGAGAGCCTCACATCTATGGGGAGCAGCAAATATTGCTTTGGAAAGCCTGAGAAATTGCATGACTTTCTTTGTACTTTTGCAGCCTCTCTGAAAGGAGCTTCCCAAAGTAATTGGTGTTTGATGGAATAATACAAGGAAACTTTGTTTACTTATATTCCCTCAACCTTTCCTCTACTTCATTTGTTTTGGATGCTCCCCCCAACACAATGAAAAAGCAATTGACTTTTTTGACTTCAAGTTATATTTTCCTCACTACTCTTAGACATTTCCATGATGACTCATCTCTTCCCAGGACCTACACCAACTCACTGAGATTCACATGTAATCTTTCCTACTCATGTTGCTTCATGGACTGTTGGTTTGGGAAGCATGTAAGAAGCCTGGGTTTTTTTAGTGCTCTACCTTCACAGGCATACAAATAGTCTTGTTTGCCACAATCATATTTGCAATGCAAATCTGTGTGTAAGTTTAAATTCCTTTTTTTTTTTCCTGCAATGTTACCTTCACACAAAGGGAGAGTTTCAAGCTATCAGGAAATCTATAAAGAATTTTGAATAAAGTTATTCTTTCAGTTTGAATAGGAACATGATCACTTGTCAGAATTGATGATCACTTGTCCGAATTTATGATCATTTCCCTCAGATAGAGACAGGCAATGGATAAAGCTAGGAAATATGCTCACTGTCTTACACATTTGATCTACTCTTCACGCTCTTGCAGCAACCATAGAGTAGCACTTGAGTGAGTAGCTACTTTGTTTCTTTCCAGTGCACTAATGAGGCTTCTGTTCACAGTTTCAAACACAGCACCTTTACTTTGCATAGTACTGATTACACTTCCACTAAGATTAGAGAGGTCCAGTCATGCAATTTCACAAAGAAAAGGTGCTTATATGTGGCATCTTTTGACTTGTATCTAATGGACTTGGGTGAGAAAAATGTCCCCAAAAGGTACTTGAGACAGACAAAAAAGAAAAGATAATATATTCAGCCTGCTCTAGAGCTTGCTGACAGTGGGCAAACTGTAGACATTACTGCAGGTTCAGTAATGGGGTTCCTGCTGACAGAGGAAGGGAATTCAAATCGCTTTATATCTCTGGGGGATACTTTCCCACTTAATGGCAAGAAACTATTCCTATTTATGAAAACTACATTCAAATGTTATATCCTAGCACTTAGGACTGAGTTGGGGCAGCAGTTTTTTTCTTAGAACATCAATTCATTTTGCATATGGTGAGATTGTACTTTACACTCTCCGTGCACTGTATTTCATCCAAGGCTACCCAAAGCTTGGACATATTTCAGCAGGAAGAATGGAGATTTTTCGCTAGTTTTACACTGGCAGGTTTGCCAGACCCTGGTCAGTCTAGACTACCTTGCAAGTTCACTTATGGATGGCTGATGGAACTTGGTTGGTCAAATTCTATCTCAAACAGTAATTCAAGTTTCAGGTTATAGCACTGATTCAGTTTGCTATGATCACTACCTAGTAATCATCCACAAACATATGCCAAGGAATAATTTATTAGAAAACCTAATTTTCCTTATCACTGCTTTAGGATTAGAACTAATTTCAAACTCTGAAATGTAACTATTAGCAATAAATATTATAGAAGAATATCTGGCATTTACAGTCACAATTATGCAACAATAAATGCAATAATACTACTTGATTAGTCCAAAGTATGTGAAGTGAAAAAAGCTTTTTAACACACAACTTGGTTTAAGGTAAAATCACCTAAGGGATCTGAGAGTATAAACCTTTTTTCTTAATATTAAGCCTTTTAATAGCATACAGTGCTAAAACCTGTTTCTGAACATAAGGCAAAATCAGAAAAAAAAAGCGATGTTATTTATAGTGTTCTTCAGTGCAGCTATTTCTGCTCTCAGTTATTTTTTTCTTTTCTCATTTACTAGTCTGCCATTAATCTCTAAAGCTCTGCTTTATATAATTGTTTTCTCCCTTTCAAGACATAGATACAATCAATTGTTTAGGATCTTCTAACAACTGCAGGGGAAAGAAATGTGATACTTCATCCTTCTGAGTGCCATAAATAAATAGCATCAGATTGTGCAAAAGACAATACCAAGACTTTCAGGCATAGGAAAAAAAAAAGGAAAAGCACTTTCATTTTGACCATGTTCCCTAGTCTTTCCTTTTAAGCTGATTATGCCTGGAATTGTTATGGGAAGCTAAACATCTATATTTGGTTCTCTTCATATGTCTCTCTAAAAGCCTGCAAACACTAACAGTGCTCTGAAGCATTGCAGCAATTCTGAAACAGGGTTTTCTTTTTCTATCTTCATACATATTCCAAAGGATTGTGCAAGGTCTTTTCACAAGCTGTTTTAGGAGATGCCTGCAAAGACCTTTGTCTCAGCTTTCCATAACAGTCCAACACAGCCAGTGAATGTACACCATTAACAGTATAATCTTTTACACTCACATAGTATATGGCAACACTGGAGACTGACATTTTGGAGGTGTTTTTTGAGGTTTATTATAGTATTTCTTACCAAACAGGGTGGGAAGAACTCAAAAGCAGTTTTATTTAGACAAGATCTCTTTTGAAATTCAAAAGCACACAGGCTATTTTTAAATCAATTATTTATCAAGTGTGTTTGGGTGGTTTTATATGTTTTGTAAGTAGAACTACTTACAAATTCACAGACTCATTAAGGCTGGAAAAGACCTTCAAGATCACCAAGTCCAACCTTTCAACACCACTTAGTCAACTAGATCATGGCACTAAGTGCCAGATCCAGTCATTTCCTGAACACCTTCAGGGATGGTGATTCCATGACCTCCCTGGACAAACTGTTCAAATGCCTGACCACCCCTTCCATAAAGAAATTCTTCCTGATGTCCAGCCTGAACTTCCTCTGGCAGACCTGGGGCTATGTCTTCTTTTCCTGCACTTCCAATACAGTGTACACTTTAACAAGGTCTATTGGGAATCTTTTTACACAACCAGTATGACTGTAACAAGCTTATTCAAATAATGTTTGATAGCAATGTAGATTTTCTGTAAGTTTCGGAGGCATAAATGAAGACCTCAGACAGACTCCTATTATGTAGCTTGGTCACAAGAAAATGTAGAGAAAGATGGAGACACTTTTTTCCCTACAATGGTAATTATAAGGACGTCTTAAGTCAAAAATATAGTATGACACCTTTTGAGAAGATTTTTCACCTTTTCTCCAGAGGTGTGTAATGAATGTCATATTTTTGCTGTCTCTATAGGTGTCCGTTTAGTAAATATAAGGCATCTCAGAAGAGGTTATAACGTTCAGAAATTTCTATACTTTTGAAACTTCTAATCTACAGGGTTGTCAAATTAGCTTATTATTAACAAAGACAAATCTGCAGTATCAATATTATCAGTTCCACCTTGTTTGCATTAGATTGTTGGTGAATGCATGTTTGTTTAAACAAATTTCATAATCACTGAATAATTGAGTAGGGTGGGATCTCTGAAAGACATCTGTTCCAAACCATGCTCAAAACTGGTCAAATCAGGTCAGGTTGCTTAGAGTGGCGACCAGCTGCATCTTAAGCACCTCTAAGACTCCCAGCCTCTCTGGGCATCCTCATGTTCAACCACACTCAAGAGCTGTTTTGTTGTTTGGGGGTTTTTTGGTAAGTTTAAAAGAGCGATAATAATAATAATAAAATGATCAGAATTTCCTGATTTCTAGTTTGTGCCCATTGCACCTTGTTTTATCACTGTGCACCTCCAATAAAAGTCTGGAAACCTCTTGTCTGCTCTCATTATGTAATTATAATATCTTTCCTTAGACCTGCATGAAAAAAGGCTTTCATGGAAATTGTCAGTAACAATTATATGCACTGTTCATTGTTCATCGATTTTATTAATTAACTATCCCTGAAAATAATTATGTGTAGGCAAAAATATATAGGCTGCATAAGTTCCAATTCTTTCATTAACTTATTTATTCACTCTGTTTTGTGAAAAATAAATTTTGAAAAAGTAAGAAATCAGCTAGAATTCATAAAACTTCCAAAGCTTTATGCAATCTAAATTCATTGGATAATTTATTCCTAGGAAATAATTTAGCCACTTTGATTTATAATAGAGCTTGAAGCAGGGAAAACAGTACCCTCCTAATAAAACTCAGACAGATTGGGTTCTAATTACAATGTTATATGTTCCAGAGTCATGTAGTCTTTTGGGTTTTGTCTGTATTCTTCTCTGAGAAGAGACATCCATATAAAACAGCTGCAGCTCCAAAAAGACTTTAAGTGGTAAATTGATTTGATTGATTCAAATTTGATTACATACTGGAAACACATTTAGTTCAAGTTAAGCACATTAGCACACATCAGCTAGAATAAAATTCCAATTGCTTCTTTGTTATTCATTAATGGAACTTAATGACTCCAACAAAACATTAATGAAGAAAAAATATTGGCTTGCATAATTCATTTGGAAAAATTAATTAATTGTTGTATTAAGGGCAGTCTATTCCACAGAGTAATTACTGAAGCTTTGGTGGGGAATACTTCATGATATTTATTTTGCAAGCTGTTGTTTACCCCTTTCATTTCACATTGATTTCGTTATGCAGATAGTATAGTTTGCCTGCAGAAGGAAATGAAACACACTTTGTAATGATGCTCCTAACTAAATATTTGTAATTGATAGGATCACCACAGTTTAACACTCAAGCTGTTAACATGATGTTTACTACTTCAGCACCTACTGGAAAGATGAGAAAATTTGTCAAGAGATATTATGCAAAGTCAAAAAAGACCTTTGATAGAGCCATTTCACCTGTTCCAGTGTACAACATAAATAGTCACTTGTCCTCAGCTGAAACTTTCTAACAAGTAGAAAATAACTTCTGGGGCCATATTTTCTTCTTGCTGACATCCATTAAGAAATACTTGAGAATTTCCCATAAATCCTTAATATTAAGACAATGAAGGCATTACCTAGAAACTTCTTCCTTTTTTCTTTTTTTGTTTTCTTTTGGCCAAGTAGTTATTCTGTAAGTAAGGCAGATAGAAGTTCATTATAATTTCTGCTTTCAAAGGAGTCTTAGTTCTTTACTGAAGCTAATAGTCAGTTAATAAAATTAATTTTAATTAAAATATTACATGAAAGTGGTTTTAGGTGAAGTAGCAAGTAGTCTTGTTGACAGCAAAAACAAAGTTTACCTGGAGAGATATAGTTCAATGGAGCCAAGCATCATTTACCTGATAATGGATATATGAGAAGTAAAAAACTTTAAAATACCTACATCTCCTTTAAATCTTTCTCCAAGGGCAGTAGGATTTTTTACATTGTTTGTTTTGCTTTTTTTCCTTCCGTGGAAAAGATATGCTTTTTTATCATAATGTTTCATGTTAGGTGACAGGTAAATATGTAAGTGAAAATATTGCACATTTCTAACCAGAATCCCAGAAGAGCCAGTCAGTTCACTGAGCACTTGGAAGACTCTGCAGGCTCTAGATGTAAAGTGGAACCACATGTCATTATATTTATAACACTGTACAAAATAAAGCAGGGTTTTGTTCTGTAGCTGGGTTCTTGTTGCTGCTTAGAAATTTGGTGGGTTTAATGAACAGTATTTGGCTGTTTAATCATTGCATCAGCAGAAAAGCAAAAGCTGTTTATTTATATTACTTTTGGCATTTTGATCACAGACCATGTTCTATGTATGATTGGGGTTTTCTTTTTTCCCTCTTTAGGAATTAATTTTAGCATCTTCTGCTGTCTAACCAGAAAAGAAACTGCCTGACCACCAGAGATATGATCCAAAGCTTACTGTAATTTATGTGATCTTCTTTCTGCATTTAGCAAGATTTGCATTATTTTTTTTACTTAGCAATATGCATGGAACATGGTAGGGTACAAACAGATGGTGGAGATGTGTTAGTTTAGGTGGTCAGCGATGTAATTAATTACTAAAATCCTCTAAAAATTTTTTTTTAGGTAACAATTTTTCAACAAATATTAAGTCTTTTCATTAGTACTACTGAGAAATGAAACAAAATACTGCAAGCAATCCTCCTGTGGTTTGGGTGGGGAGAGAGGCTCAAGAGACAACCTTTCTCCAGTTACTTTTATGGTAACAGAGAAAAAAAGCGCTATTTATGTAAATTAAGGTAGGAAATGAAATTCATTACCAAGTAAATACATAATTTTGCTTCATCATGGGTAAAAAAAAAAAAAAAGGTTTAGTAGAAGTCTTAAACCTTCTGTTCACCAGCTTCTGACTGCTACTAGGTAAGGCTTTCCAGTGAAGCTGAAAATGACCCAAAATATCAAAGGCTCATCAGCTTCTGTGCCTTTTACTGTTTGGCAAGGCTTTACTGTCATGACAGGTTGGATTTTCTGCTGTTTTTGAGAACAAAGGACAAAAATAGGAAAGAATCAGAAGAAGAATGCTCTGGATTGCTACAGGGGATTCAAATCTTCCATCTCTCTCCTGACAGTCAGCGCCAGGCCAGCAGCAAATGAAAGAGAGAAACAATGGAAAACACGCCTTTGTTTTTCTTATTAATTTTCAATGTCTGGACACATAACGTGCCACAGGATGGCAGCACAGGCTGCAAAATGCAGAGGAGTTGCTGACACACTAAAGGGGACAAACAGAAGATTTAACATTGAAGCTCCTATCTTGAAAATGCTTCTCAGTGGTAGGGTATCACTGAACATAACCGACTGCAAAGTGAGGTTTTCCTGTACACAAGTCATGTCTATAGAGATCACTTTTCTAGTAAAGTCTTTTTGAAATGGTATAGGTATTTCTCATCAGAATTATAAGGAGTTTATTGTCTCTAGTGACCTTTTACTTTCCCACTGCCCCAAATTTTCTGTGCTTTCTTTAAACAGAAGTAATGCCTTCATCTCAAGATGCACAGCTGCACTCTGTGACCTGCTCCACCTGCACAAGGTGAAGGTTACAGCTTAGCAGGACAGGGTGTACTTGCAGGCAGAGAGTGGCTCTAGCAGAAATCTTTGCTTTCCGCATACAGCTGTCTCTGGCACCGTTTCAAAGATTTCAGGTTTCAAAAGGAAAAGCAAAATGAACCTCAGGAAGGAAAATAAGCTGTAATTTTGAAAACCAATTGAAGGCAGGCTTTGGAGCTGTGATGAAGAAGGGCTGGGTTTGAAAGCTGAATAAGGCGCCCTTCTCTGCTGCCTTTTTAACTTCCCCTTTGTTTTTATTTACTTCCTTTCTGTCCCAGAAATCCTGGACATCTGACTTTGTGCTCCCTTTTCATCTGTCAGTGATTAAGTGGTGTCTAACAGACAAACACACACCAGATGAAAATACAAAAATCATTACACTTACAAAAAAAAATAGCCATCTAGAAACAAAACTGGATACATCACTTTGTCTGGATGTGGGATTATGATACCTTTTGATTCTGTTTCATCCTAAAATGATTTTGTGGTTTGTTACTGCAGCGTTTAATCTGCATTTCGCTTGTTTGCAGTATCTCAGGATACAGTTTGAGTTGGAACTGTTTATTAGAAGCTCTCGGTTTTCTGCCATCGCGTGCTGCCATCCTGAGGCCAGTTTCCGCAGTGCCTGGAGCCGCACACGAGGGCTGTGTCGGGATGCAGAAGCACTGTGCACCCCTGCCTGCTGAGAGACCACCCCAGATCAAAGTCTGAGTCTATTGAGAATCATCGCAGTTTCAGAAGTAGCTCAAGATGATTTTTTATTTTCATTCCATGGAGTTAAATTAAATTTCACTTCTAGTAAGCATTCAAGTTTATCTTGTACTTTTGGTTTGTATTTTTTAGTCTGAAATCATGCAATTACTATTTTTACAACTGAAAGTTAAATTGGTGTAGTTCTTCACTTGATTAATATAATTATGCCAGGCATAATCATTCTTTGACTTTTCTGGATCATAGATTATCTGCCTGTAAGTGGTCTATAACTCATCACTGGTTATCTTTGGGTCCTAAGTGCTAGATTTTGAGATGATGAGTATGTCACCTTCATAGCTGCACACCTTTTCTAGTGTATGCTTTGATCATAGGAAAATCCTTGAAATGAAATTGGATGTTGCCAAGCTTTGGGAAAACACACATGAAAATGAGTGAGGCCAGCCAGGTGAATGGAAGCTGAGAGACACAGCAGGAGTTGGGAATTGTGACCATTAGGATAACAAAGGGCATGATGCCAGCTATGTGGGTGGGCATGGAGAAGGAGGCAGGAGTCAAAGACTCAGGAGCAAGAGTGAGACTGTTGCAAGCCTGGCATATGGGGAGACTGTGAGGGTGTAAAAGCCCAGGGGGTCCTTGGTTGGGGATCCTCCTCAGAGGCACCAGCTTGGGCTGTTTCTGTGTTACTGCACCATGAATAAATGGCATTATGGAATGAGACATCTGAGACTTTGCCATGGGAAACCTGGGGTAAAACTGGTGAGGAAACCTGGTCTGATGGTATGAGTGGGATGTGTGGGGCGCTAGATGGGGAGCCATTAAATCACTGGAGCCTCCTGCTGTGGAGGGGCTTTAGTCCCAGCAGTGAAAACCTCTGGCATTGGGAGTGCAAATGCCAGAGAGGCTTGTGAATGGTCAGACAGAAGTTTCCTTAACAAGTGAGCCCCACAAGTCTCTATTACAGCTGACGATGACAGAATGGGTAAAAAGATTGTGTTCAAGGTGTGTTCAAGACATTTACTCCCCTGTTCAACAGTGGATTCCTCTGGGTCAGAGAAATCATCTGCTTTGGGACAGGAAGAATGAATGTCAAAATGTAAACTGAGTTCTGTTATAGACTAGACTAGTAGTTAATGTAGTCCCATATTGTGTTTCTAAAATCAATTGCAGACATTTTAAATAATGGACCATAAAACTAGTTATATATTAGTAATAAAATTGCTTGTTTTCAACTAGCGTTGGTCTTCTAATATGAAACTCAGCCCCTTTAACTGTTGTCTCTGACATCCTCCCCAATGTAGCTGCAGTATTTCTTTCTTTGTGTAAAACATTAAATTCTTTAGAACTAATTGCATAAGAGATAGCCTGTCTCAATGTGGCTCACTGCAATATTTAATTTTAAATATTTTCCTATTTAGGATCAGTGGATTTGCTCAGGATGGAGTTTTACTGACAAGAAGCATAGGATGGAGCTTCAGAACATGCACTTTCTATAGGAGGATCCAAGTTTCCCAGGTTCTCTTTCACTTAACTGCCATCAGGATCCTTAAAAAACACTGAAAAAAACTCAGATAAACATCTTTCCTGTGACCTGATGGCAGAAGAGATGGAAATGTAGCAGTAGAAAGTTGTAGGACAGGAGAAAGAGAACTTTCAAGCTCTGTTTCTCATTTTACAGTTGTGGAGTACATTAAGCTGTAAAACTGATTCAGGATCTTTATCCTGTGATCCTAAGTTAAACCAAGAATACATACAGCCTGTAGCTAAATGCTCTTTTTAAAACTTCTACAAACAAAAATACATTAAATATGGAATTCAAATGTTCTTTTCTGCAGGGGTTTCTTTGGGAAAACTTGAAGGGCTAGATCTAGTATCTAGATCTAGGGAAATCAGTTCTGGAGCTATTACATCCCATTTAAGCATGAATTGGTTCAAGTATTTATTATCTCTGTAAGTACATGTGGCTAGATTTGCATTAATTTTCATTGTTTGTTTTTTTTCTTTAAAGCAAACTTGTGATATGATTTAATTTTTGCCTATAGAAAATTTCTTAGGTAATAAATTGAGAAGTGCTTGGAGAAAATCAGCTTGTAACACATTAGTGATTATATTATAATTAAAATATTAATGGCTTGTTGAAACTTGGATAATTATGAAAATCAATTCAGTAGAGACACTCAGTTGTCATATATGAATATTAGGATAAGAGGAGAAACCCATATTACCTCAACTGAAATAGAGAGCAAATCTTTTCCTTTGTAGTAACATGAAATAAAGAAACATCAAGTGTGTGAATAAGTGTTTTACATAAACTATAATCATCATTCTGAGGAAAAAAAGTAATGTTTCCCATTGTAAGATGAATGAAAACATTTATACCCCTATCAGTACATAAGAAGAACAGTGTAAAAAGCAGCACCATGTGATAAAATCCAGGTGGAATACCGAGGTGCTGCTACATCTGTTGACTGGAGAAGCACCCAACCGTGTTAGGCAGTGTTGTACATCTGATAATGCTGTCCTTCACCTTTCAATCAAATGTTCTTTGGTTCACTTCTGTTGTGGTTTAACCTTGATAGGCAGCTAACACAGCTGCTTGCTCACTCCCCTGAAGAGCGCTAGGGGAGAAAATAAGAAGAGCAAAAGTGTGAAAACCCATGGGTTGAGATAAGGACAGTTTAAAAGGGAAAGCAAAGGCTGTGCACACAGCAAAGCAAAGCAAAATAAGGAATTAATTCACCACTTCCCATTGGCAGGGGGGTGCTCTGCCATCTTCAGGAAAACCAGGCTCTGTCACACATCAGAGTTACTTGGGAAGACAGATTCCATAACTCCAGATGTCCCTCCTTCCACCTTCTTCCCTCAGCTCGGTCAGCTGGGGTCAGCTGTCCAAACTGTGCCCCTTCCCAACTCCTTGTGCTCTCTTAACCTCCTCATTGGTTTGGTGGGGTGAGGAGCAGGAAAGACCTTGATTCTGTGTAAGTGCTGCTCAACAATAACAAAAACCCCAAACTTATCAAAGCTAATTTGATCCCAAACCCTTACCATAGCACCATTGAAGCTACTATACTCCAGCCAAAACCAATACAACTTATTTAGAGTGCACACTCTCAAGTGTAGGCTCTTCTTATTTGTTATCTGCTTGTACAGGGTAAGCACCATCAACCTGTGAGTCTTACTCCATCAACCTGTGAGTCTTACTATTAGCTGGAGTGACTTCAGACACTGCAGTCTTTGGCTGCAAAGCTGTTACCAGCCCCCTTACAGGAGTGAAGGATTGAGGCAAAGAAAATTATCTGCTGCAATACAAAAAGCATAATTACTATAAAAATTATACATTTTTACTCTCAGCCTTCCTTTCAGTGGTGTAAGTTCACTTCTTAGTGTTTTTCAAGCAACTGGAATAGTTTATGCTAATATGCTGGCGAAAGAGTTTGTCTTAGCCACTGCTGTTCTAACTGGTTCATGTTCACTGGGAATTGGCCCAAGAGGAATGCTGCAAATCTGAAAGAGCACAAAACTTAGAGAACTGCCAACTTGCTCTTCTCTGTATTTGCATCTTAGATGGTAGTGAAGTTCATCCACTCCATCCTGGTTCACTTTTCCTGTGAAGCTCAAGAGTTACTACTTAGCACTAAGCACTAAAAGGGATTACTCTTACTTCGCACTAAGAGGGATTTTTGCCATAATTTCTTTTGCTTCCAGTCTTCATTTCCTCTGATAGCTACCATACCACAATATTATTATTTTATATTTGAACATCATAAAGCATTTGGGAATGCACTTGTTAGGAATAACAGTGGAAAAAAGTGATATAGCAGTTCTGGCTACATAGCACAGTGCAGATGAATAGGAACAGATCTGCAAAGTAAATTGCATGGTGTTGAGGGGCAGTGTCCACACTACAGGACAGGGGGATTTATGCTCAGCTATGGCTATTCCCATCCCACAGGCTGTATGTTCCTGCGTGTTTCACTGCTCAAGGTGAAGGCCAAAACCAGGGCAATAAAAAAGAAAATACAGTGGACAAAGAACTTTGACAAGCAAGAAACAGAGATAATGTTGATGACGTGTACCTAAGCAAGCTAAACTAAAGATCCACCCTTCAACTTTTGAGCTCTTGCTTCCAGGCACTCACCAATCACGTTTGTAGCTTGGTGTTCTGCAACAGGTTATTCACTTTGAAGAGCTTAATCTTCCTTAGAGTTTAATCTTCCTTTCATATATGATTTTCTGATGATTGTGTTGGCCCAATTGCCTCACAGGACATTGTATTTTAATGTTCCTTTTCAGAAGAGTAAATTCAAGACTCATGTCTTTTGGCAAAATTACCTTTACTGGGTGTCTCATGTGGCAAGAGTCAGCTTTAGTTGCTCAACATTTCTCTTCTTCTATTGCATTTATGTTTGATCTTGTTCACAACTGAGTCACTGTTGAGGGAAATTTTGCAATCATTGTTCTTTGAGAATTTTTATTATCATAGCAATTTTGTTGAGAGCCAATTAAATCATGTTGGTAAGACATGTTTGGACAGTAAAAGGAAACTGCTCTGTAGCAGCGGAACAGTACTCAGTAAGAGTGTCAAATCATATCAAGTAGCAAACCTCATGAACAAATATATGAATTTCAGCTTGCTTTTTAAAGCAGGTTGCATGACCAAAATAGAGGCTAGGAAGGAAGTCAATGTAAACTAGATATTTCTACGTCTGATGATGGATGCAGTGTTTTTAAATGCATTTCTCTTTTCTTTCTTATTGCTCATCTCACTTCTCCCTTCTCTCCTCATTTCTTTTCATCAATTTTATTCACTGAGCAACTAATAATTTTAGCATTTTGAAAGGGTTGCTGGAATATAGGTTTTCTCTGCTCATTTCATCTTATAATGTTTATTTCCTGTGTTTACCTGGAAGGTAAAGGAGTATTTTATATAAATCACAAAGACAAAGACATAGGAAATACCATTTTGAGAAATAGAAAATGTTGATTTCAGAATATGAGGAGAAGACGACAGTATTATTCCCGTAAATATGAATAATTTCTTTCTCAGTGCATTAAAATGCTAATGATTTTTTTATATGAGCTCAAAGATGTAGCTGATGCAATACTTCAACTTTTTTTTTAACTTGGCTTGAAAATTATTTTGAACAATTCATATTCACACAGCCATTATCTACACTTAAGCTAACTAGTTTTGATATGTGCCTTCTGTCTTGATCTTAACTACTTTTAATATTGTCTTCATTCTTAGTATGATGCTATCAGTTGTCCCAGATTCTGCACCTACTATGTCATCAAAAGTTTTCTGTGCTTCACTAGCAAGATGTTCACCAGTTTCTGCACAGCTACAGACTTACAAGTTGATCCAGCAAAACAAACCCTGTTTTCCTTGTGCATTTGAGTTTCACAGCCCGGGGTGAATATGACCTTAACTTAAATTATATCAACAAATTTGTCACTTGATGATTTTAAAATATTAAACCTGTCTCCTTTCTGCTTTTATTGCAATGAACCTGTCTTTCCATGTCAAGTGACCCAGACAAATGTGGTAGCTGTTGCTGAAGGCAATCAGAAAAATATTATATCCTCATGTATCTCTAAATTTAGTGAAATACAATAAGAAGTCCTTGATGAACCTCATGCAATATGAATTTAGGGATGACTTCTTACAGTGTCAGACAGAAGAGAGGTTAATAGCAGATGCCAAGTCTCACAGGCTTTTGACAAACTGCTGGCTTGTACATATCTTGCGTTGGGCAAGAGCGCCCCAGTCATCAAAGCAGTTTCTACACTGACATTTCTCTCTAGAGTACTTTGACATAAATGTCCAAGTCACCCCCGCTTACTGCATGCTGGTGCAGTTCTCAGACCAGTTCTGGTAGCAGCAAACTGAATTTGTTTAGGCGGAAACTCAACCAAAATCTCTGCTCTGTGTGTACATCAAATACACTCATCACTCCTAATGATGATACAAAGCTTCAACTGGTGAACAGCCCTCAAAGGGCCTTTAATCACAGGAAGGGGATGTTCCGGTCAGGAACCAGGTTAAATCTTGGCTGAGGTCACCTGAAATTACCTAACCATCCTCGATGTGTAAATAGAGGCCTTGGCACCAAGCACGTTAACCTACTCATCTAGTGTTGGTGTGACAGATCATTTGTTAATGTAAAATTACTCTGGAACTCCTACAGCCCCTGCAGGATTACCCTTTGGGGTTCTGGTCACTCATTCATGGAGTGTGCAGGGTGGTTCTGGAAAACTCACCTCATGCCAGCAGTTTTGAGCACTATCATGCAATGGTCCAGCTGTTGGAATGTAAACAATATTTTAAAAGGAGGAGATTGATTCCTTTTAATCAAGCAGATCTATGCTGAGGACAAATCACTTCCAAATTTTATTTTTACTCCATTTCAGTCCTGTTTTGCAATAATTAACTTACGCAAAAATGCTTCAGTTTACTTTCAGTAAAAGGGTTGAGCATGGTTTCAAATTTAGGTCTGTTTTCATGATGCTTGCTGATCAATGTTCTCTCTGATTCATTCTAAGACACATTGTATGTAGACATTTATTAAGGCATAAATGTTGAAATTTTTGCCTATATTTCATTGCAATGGGCCATGGAGAGGAAGTCTATGCTCTGCATATCCTGTAATGGATGTGATGAGTACGGGTCTGTTATCCTAATGTCAAAAATATCAATTAATGATTTGCATTTTTTACCTGAATTCACATACATCATAGTATATTTATACTCGATCATACCAATAGCTGAATAATATTCTGTTTCCTGTCTTTTGCAGTTCCTGTTTCTACCATACTCTTGTTCCCATCCTTAATGGAAACGACTTTCAGTCATAGCTGTGATCCTTGTTAACGCTAACAGCACAGCATGAAGAGCTTCATGCACAGATGTCAGGGAAGGGAGTTTTCTGTCAGTCAGGTCTATCAGACTCTGTACTCACAGATTTTTATGTACATAAATTTATGTGGAACTGATAGACACTATCCCACACCTGGTTACAAGTCCACAGTTGAAAACATAATCGCAGTTTCCAGGATCAGCTGATTGCACAGGCTATCTCCTACTTAAATCAAGCTCTGTGTTTCAGCTGCAATAACAACAAATCAGTAGTTTATTTTGCTATAACACCTGTCCAACTTTTTGCATATTTTTTTTAACCAATTAAACCATTTCTTATCTTTCAAGCAGAAGTAACTGCTTCACAAGTGCTTAACAGCCCAACAACTTTCAAGGTTCATCCTCCCTGTTAAAATTACATCAAAGACATTCTTCACCCCTTCTACATATTTTCCTTTTTTTTTTTTTTTTTTGGTATATATTATTGTGTGCATGCATGTGTCCCTGGAAAAATATAGAAAGCGTTAATGGTCTAGAAAATGAGTTCCAAACTTCGTATTAATCAGAAGAGTGTCCTGCAGTTTACTCCAGCAAACTGTCATAGGGGACATTAGGCTCAAATGATATTAGGAGTTCCAGCTTATCCATAACTGTATAGAGTTTCAGAAAATATATAGTGCTGCATTCTTGGCAGGCATGTATTACATTGCTGGCTGCACTCTGCTCTTCCCTGCAAACCCATTTTCAGAAACATTATACAGAGCATAGCTGGCCTGTTCTCCCAGGCTTGGCACCTCCTTCCATGCCCGCCCATGGCTCAGCAGCAAGGTCTGCTTAGCTGGGGCACAGGCTGGGAACGGTGTAGAGATGTGCACCCTCACTACAGGGTGAAGGATGAAAAATCTGAGGCAGATATTGCTGCCAGGAACTCTCATTCCTGCCAACAAGTCATCCTTTAGTAAGCATTTCAGTTGACCTCTCCTCTCACATGCTCCTAATTGAAGGGGTGAACACTACAAAAGTGCTGAGAGCAGATGATGTTTTTTAAACACTCTGTGGGGTACTTAGAAAGAAATGCATACTCCTCCAAAAGTGATGACTCAGAGATCTTCACACTGAGTATTATATCTTAGTCTGATACATGAGTATTGAGATAGGGGGTCAATGCAAACATCTAACAGAAACCAGAGCAGTTTTTTGAAAAATTATATACTTTTAATAATAA